>VBVQ01001987.1:585-28592 GCA_011636635.1 Tetramorium simillimum | reverse complement strand
ATCCACAAATTATAGATACACCTACAGCAGATGTATACATATGAACAATATTCAAAAAGTGATTTATCGACAGTTGTCAAAAAGTGGATGTAGCACGGACACACACCATGCAAAACGCGATTGATCGACAGTTTCGAAAAGTGGATTTAGCACGGACGCAAACCAAAAAGTGATTTTTATCCACTGTGTCGGAAAATGGATGTGCCAACGTAGTTCTGGCGCTGATGCTAGGCCAAATATCGGTCCCACGAAAAAGATCGGGATGACCGCTCTCAGGTTTCTCTCTGGTTAAACCGAGATTAAAATTAATCTGCCTTGGTAGAAATGGACATAAGACGTTACTTAAGCCGGTCTTAAAATAAGAACTAACATATGAATACGGGCCATAGCTTCTCCCGCGGAAGGCTCCATTACCACACATCCACTCACATTGGCCGATGCGTAGAGATTTTCTGGTAAACTACCCAGAGAATTTTATAGTAAATTGGTCACGTGGCGTGAACTATCGAATCTCTTTCTCTTGCGCTAAAAATTGAAATCTATAGTTTATGTCACGTATACTGTAAATTTTTCGTCCCAATTTCAATTCTAGCGGGCGCGAAACGAAGCCGCAACCCCCCAAAAGTCTTGTCAAAATTTTTACGCGCGGGATGAAAAGGCCCCGAAGGAAAGAGTTTACGAGAGTGTGTGTGGAATCGGAGAAATTTCTCAAATTGGCAGCCCTGTCGCCCAACGTCTATGGCGCAATAAAACTGTGGCGGCGATCACGGGAGACACCTGTGACCGCGGTGGAGGTGCCCGTGCAAACGTGGAAGGGATAACATGGCTACCGCCTGGTGACGTTCCGCTCGGCCGTCGTGGATATCAGATGCTCCGGGAAACATCTGGTGGACGTTTCAGCAACGTGGTTGCCGATAGCGTTCCCGCCGGGAGTGTACCGCGCGTGCGAGGCTGACGTTCGTCGCGCGTGCGACGGTGACAGCGCAACATGATGAACATGTGGAAAGTGCGGGAGCTGATGGACAAGGCGTAAGTCCCGACATCCTCGCGCGTGACCGAACCTCTAACCTTGCCGACGTTTTCTCCGAGGGGCGCGTTTCGTCCTGCGTGTGTTTCCCACCGCCAGCCTCTCCTCGTCCCTCCCTGTCCCCCTCCCTCCCCCTCTGCGTTGTTCGCGCGTGACTTGAGGAAATAATGCGAGACGCTCCATTAGAATTCATTTTCGGGCACTTACGTGTCGATCGTCGATCCTACTCGCTCGAAGGAAGGAGAGGGACGGCGACGGGACTTTCGGAAAAATCCGATTACGTCGCGCGTAACGAGAGGATGCGGTCGCACTCGCGCGGACACGTCGTCGCGCGAGAGGAGGGAGAGAGACTCGTAAAACTGGAACGACGTGGGTAATTTCACGGCGCGACCTTGAGATTCGATAGCCGCGGCGTGCGCGAAACGACGCGAAAACAATCGGAAATTAATGACAGCGGCCGCGGGGAGGCCCTTCCCCCCTTCCCCCTTCCCGCCATCTTTCCTCAAGTGTGCGCGTATTTATTTTGTCAGCGCTCTCCCTTTCGAAATTCCGCTCCTCCCCGACTCTCTGCCGTCCTCTTCTCGCGCTTTTCGATCTCGCATATCCGAACTTGTTTGTCAATTTTATTCGGCTCGAAGCACTTTGTTAAAAATCTAGAAATTAACGCAGAGAAATGTTCTTAGGAGAATTGCATTTAAAAATTTCACGCGTCGCTTCTCGCCGAATATTTTCTAGCCCGACGGCCCAGAACTCGAAAGTGAAATTCCCAATTCGCTCGATCAGCTTGCTTCAATTCGCTTTACCTCCTAAAAATTATGTTCTCCCGATAAGATCTTTCTTTTTTTTGGCTAATTGAAAGTTATTATGTCAACAGACGTTTTTCGCAATCTCTTACTTAATCGAACTCGTAATTGGTGCGGAGTAAGCTTATTTAATGCCTCGGGCATGCGAGGAGAGACACAATCGGGAAGTTTATTCACGCGATATGACATTCCGATTCTTATCGGTCGCGTCTGAATACTCGTTTAGAATTACGAAAGTCTTCGACTCGCGTACTCTTTCATTCTTCGTATCGGCTTTTACCGGCGAGGTTTCATAAAGGATGATTCGATAAATCTATTATTTAGATACAGCTTAAATAGTCATACAGTTTAAATAATCATTCTAATAATTTACTTGAATGAAGATATTACCAAGATTAGTACAATGTTTTTATATAAGCTAATAATTCTAAATTTATTCTTACGAAATTTTACCTTTCAGTTCTTCGGTCTTTTAATACAAAAGTAAAAGCTGAATCTCTATTTATGTTTATTTGTTGAAAGCGATATTAATTGGAAATAGCTGAATGAGGAAATTTTTGTTGTTAGATACATTTTCTCTCCCAAATAATTAATAATACTTTTAAAAAGCTAATAATAAACTGATACGTGTTTAACTTTTATTTAGTAATTACATTCTCGAGATAAACTCTTTGTATCTTTTTTTTTTTTTACCACGTGTCCATGTTAATTTGTTTTTAATTGGTGTATCTGATTAAGTACAAGAATGTGATGCTTGTGTTAACAGTTAAATGATAACGCGGACACTTTTCGTAATCGCGTGTTTAATCACATTTATCGAAAACAACTGGCTGTAAAAACGTATATTTTTCCAACCGTTGAAAATCCTCTTTGCTGGGAAAGGATTATTTTTCTAGATGGAAAAATATCCAATCAGCAGGAAAAAAAGTTTCCAACAGTTGCAAAATATACGTTTGATTGAACGCGATCATTATACGGTAACTCGGTAACTCGGGTTGCAGCCAATTAATATTCTTAATAAATTAAATTGTGTATGCGAGTTACGTTCGCAAGCTGATGATCTTGATAAATTAATCGATCTCGGATATGTAAGCAGCGTGAGATACCTCGCGAACCTATATAATGGCTTTAAACTGTAATCATTTACGTAATTCACGGCTCTATGCACTTTTGCCGTCGCATGAATGCGCTTTGCACATACGCTAATGTATTTGCGGACCAAACTAAGAAAAAAGAGAGCAGCAAAAAAAAGGGAGAGGGAAGAGAGAAAGCGAGATCGTTGTTATTTATATTTAATTATTCCTCACAAATAATATAACGTTAATAATAGAAGAATTATTATTGTAAGTAACTCTGTATGATCCAGCTGTAAAAGTTATTTGTAGGCGAGGATATAAACAGTATCATATGATCGTGTATGTACGTTACACATTTACGCGCGATTACACGTTTCAGCGGGCGATTTTTGCGGAAATAATTTCCGCGCCGAGTACGCGGCAATACGAGTGTAATGCGACATTATTACACACGCCTAATTTAATAATGGATTATTCGTAATTTGTAGCTTATGCACACATCGCAGATTTGCACATGAGAAAATATATTATGATATTCCATTTGCAGGACGAATGTCGTGATGAATTATACGGAAACAGAGGCCAAAGTCCGGGAGGCAACTAATGACGATGCGTGGGGTCCCACAGGTACGATCCGCGCTTCCGACAATGGCACTTTACCATTATGCACTTTACGTGGAATACCTGTAAATTAATTATACGGAATGTATGACTTTTTAAGGGGCAATGATGCAAGAACTGGCTCAAGCCACATTCACGTACGAGCAATTTCCAGAGGTAATGTCCATGCTCTGGAAAAGGATGTTGCAAGAGAATAAACGAAATTGGCGACGAACGTACAAGGTATGCGATTATTTTCGCAATTATATCACACTTGAGAAGAAACTTTATTGTATGGAAGATGACGAAGGCAGGATCATTATTACAAAGTAGTAAACATGAACATAAAACAAACAAATATAAATGCATTTTATTTTCTATCTTTCTATACTTTATTAGCTTATTTCATTAATATCTACTTTTTTTCCAGTCATTGCTCCTCCTTAATTACTTAGTTCGTAATGGCTCGGAGCGGGTTGTCACATCGTCACGCGAGCACATCTACGACCTCAGGTCTTTAGAAAATTATACCTGCATCGACGAATTCGGGAAAGATCAAGGAATAAACATTAGACACAAAGTTAGGGAATTAATTGATTTCATCCAGGACGACGATAAACTTAGGGAGGAAAGGAAGAAGGCGAAAAAGAATAAAGACAAATACGTTGGCTTGTCGAGCGAAGCGATGGGAATGAGATTTGGAGGTGGTGACAGATGGATGGATAGTCCCAAGTGGAACAAACCTGGCGTAGAGACGTATAACGATTGGGACAATCGTGGGAAAGGATTTGAGGACGCGAATAATAGGTACGTTGTATTAATCGCATTTCTCATTATCGTACACGAGCGCTTATTAAAAAAACATGTTATAAATCGAAAAAATTTATTTCTTTATATAATTTTCATTTTTTTTAATATTACAGCGACGATGGCGAAAGAGAAGACTCGGACAACGATACTAGCCCAAAGAAAAGTGGAAGAGAATATAGAGATACGTTGGATATAAATCAAATTGGTAAAGTTGCTCAAACATCTTCTGCGAATGCATCACCGGCACGAACGACAAGGACTATCAAGAAAGTAGATCTTGGAGCGGCAGCAAATTATGGAAAAGAACAATCTAATGTAAGTAAGAATTAAGTTTTATTTTGTCGTTGTTACATCTTTTGTATTCAATACAAAATACGTTTTGTATTCAAGATTTTGTACAAGATCATAAAACTATATGTATATATCGATATTTTCTCTCATATTTTAAAGTCATGAATGTATAAATTTTCACTTTTTGAATAAAGAAGTGGAGTGAACGTCTTTTTTGTTCTTAACTGTATGCTACAAAAAAATTTGCACATTCACGGTTTTGGTATAAGGATGATATGATCATTATAAATTACTTAGAATATATATTCTTGTTTACAGAATAGCGCATCAGTACAACAAAATAATAGTGTATCATCGCCGAAAAATCAACAGAAGACCAAAAATGACATATTAAACGACATTTTTGAATCGCAGAGTGATAATAGTAGACTAGATGATGACGATTTCAATCCACGAGCGAGTACCCAGTCGTTCACTCAACCGCAAAATACGAACGCCGATTTTGGCGATTTTACTAGCGCGTTTAATAATCCCGCGACAGCTAAGACGAAAGACAGCAACGACGAGTTTGCTGATTTCACATCTGCCTTTAATAATGTCGCTATATCTAATCCTCCAAGTCAGCCGCAGTCGCAAATCAATTTGATGGGTGTACCAATACCAACTGTGAATAATCCGGCAGCAAATAATATGAATAATAGTAATGCAATGTATGCCAATACGATGCAAACGGCGGGCACAACAGCGTTTACAGGAACTCCTGTTATTCAAAAAACATCTAACGATCTGTTTGATTCTTTATCATCACAAGGTCTCAATAATCAAATCACAAATAACAATACAGGTAAAGAATCATACATTAGTTATATTGTAAGAATAATTGCACAGAAACTGAAGTTTAATTTAAAATTGATAGCAAATTTTTTTATACAGAATTTTTACATATAGTTAAAAATTTTATGCAGAAAAATAATTTAATATTTCTTTTAGTGACGTCAAACACAGACCTTTTGTCAGATTTGGACAGTTTGAATGCCCCAGGTATGAGGCTACCTGACGGGCGAATAAACAACCCTAATAATTCTAATATTTTCGTGGGAATGAACAATGCACCTACCAGTACCGTCAATTACGCAGGTGAGTAGGTGTGCGGTTAAGAAATTGATTGGTTTCTTTGATTACACGATTAGCAAAATTTTTATTAGCAATATTTTCTTGCAACTATAAATTGCAATGTGTACATACACGATATTCGTTGTGTAATGTGATGATTTAGCATGATACGTAATATATTGTACCGATCCTGAAATTAAATTGAGATATTGCTGAGTTACTCTAATATTATTAATCGTATAATAGCTATTTGTGATAATAAATCGAGTTTTTAATCGCTCTTGCATGCGTTTCCGAGAGAAATCCGTGCGTGAAGTTTAAAGTCCTCGGAGTTTAAAGCTAATGTAATTCCCCCAAGATAGTCTTTCCTTGCAGCCTGTAAATACGAAGAGAGCGTCGCGTCGATCGAGAATCTCTCCAATAATGCCGCCAATCAATTATTGGAAGTATTGTGCACCATGTGCGATATTAAAAGTTGCGCTGATTTGGAGAGAATAAGATCGTCCGTTTCGAACTACATCAGATTTTTACCGGGGCCTGTTACTTCTCAAAAGTACAGTGGTCTTGATTTCGACGCGAAAGTGGATGCCATATTGTACGGAAGAATTTTGGAGGAGATAATCGATAAATTCGATCGTGATTGGCCGCTAAAAGAGGATGGCCTGGATTCCTTGATCGAGAAGTTGATAATCGTCGACGGTGCAACAGTCTTCATGTTATCGGAAGCTTTAAGAGTTTTAACCGTCGCTTTAAATGAGTCTAAGGATGAGAAGAAAACACATGTTGTTTCAATGTTATTGAACAGTCTTTTAAAGAGTGAGGCGATATTTTCGGGGATATTGGACGCGTGTAGAGACGAAGCGCGTTCTCACATGCACGAGGAAGAGCTCGATCAGACTTGGCGCAGTACGACACAAATTTTGATCTCCCTGCCCAGTCGAGTATCAAATAAACTGCAGTTCGACACGCCTAAATCTTACGCGCCACAAGTTTACGTGAAAATTCTCTGTTTTCACATATCTTGCGCAATGTCGTTTATCAATGAGTTATGCAAATATGGTATTAAGTCAAGAACATCTGCACTCTCATTTTTAGTCAGCAAGGTTGTAGTTAACTTGAAGCCATGTGACTTTACGTGGTTCGCCGATATTTTGGAAGAGTGGTGTCTTGAAAATAAAAAGTACGAGCAACGTCTAATCGAAGATATATTTCGCGAATTGGATTCGGCCGCTATTGAGTACATAGCTGTTCTGTTCTTGAAGCGTTGCGATACTAAATTCGGTGTGCGTCCTATTTTCGGAAATTTATTGACAGAACCGAATTGGAGATACATTTTAACAACTAAAATTCCTTTAATGCGTTATTACGAGGATAAAAAGCTGGTTGTGAACTTGATTTCCTACCTGTCATATTTTTCAAACGAAAACAATATTTTATCAGAATTATTAATCAAGCTCTTAGAAATTTGGAGAGATAAAAGTATTTTGAGTCACGTGTCTGTAGAACAGCATAAATACATTACAAAGCTGATTATTCTGTCTGTAAAAAGTTGTAAAGATCTATTAAGTCCTACTGAGAGAGATCAGTGCCAGAAACTATTACTTTCCGGAGTATCTGTCCATCTCGAGTGTACAAATATAACTTTGAGAGCAATGGGCATGATGGTTGCCGAGATCTGCGTGAATTCTTTGTGCAATACTGATAACGCACCGAAATTAAAATTCGAGTACGACAGCATGCCTGCACAAGTATTGGAATTACTTCAGTCTCTAAAGGATCTAAATACGTTAGTAACGACCGTAAATGTGAAAGAACAATGCGAACAAAGCGGCGATTTAATAACCGGAAATATTGTCTTTGATTCTCTGAGTAGCAAGAAGATCTACGAATTAGGCGTTGACTGCGATATTTTACCCAACCTTGAAAATCTATCAAGTGCGAAAAATGAAGAGAGTACATGCCCGTCGAAAAATAGCGCGATAAGAAATGATTTAACGAAGAAGGCTGAAACGAAGCAACAGGCAAAACCAAATTGCGATGACGATTCAGATCTAGATAGCGACGATGACTTAATTCCTTACGACATGAACAATGACAAACCATCCAATAAAGTACGCCCGACGTACCTGCGAGACTTGCGCGACAATTTAACGGATGAACGTTCTTTCTCTGATCCCGACATTTTCTCCGAATCCCTGTTGGCCTGCGAAGAACTAATATTAACACAGTTACCGAACGACGATGTAACATTCGCGATAGAACTCTTGCAGCTCCTCGTCACGCTGAAGCAACATTCTTACATGGAGAACTTTGAACTTGTGGTCTTCAAATGTTGCGTAGCAATTGTAACTGTGCGCCCGAAGGAATGCGCCGAGTTTCTCTGTAAAGAGTTCTACGAGGATGTTGGCAAGTACTCACTGAGTCATCGCTTATTGTTCCTGGATATATTAAACGAGTCTGCCAAGCAGTTATCAAAAATCGATGTCGATGACATGGATAGCACCGACGTTACTGTAGATACGGCGATTAAAAAGAAACGAATTCCGAGCCGTATATCACTTTTCATCGATACGCAAGAAAATAAAAAACAACAAGTATGGTACGACGACGACTTTGACATTGATTTAGAAGGGTCGAAAGATCATTCTATGGATTGGCAAGAAATTGTCGATAAAAGAATTGCATCGCATACGAGACGGTTTGCGCATAATTCCAAGTCTCCCAAGTTACACATTAATCACTTTGGAAATGTAGCATCTTCATTTTTCTATCCGCTTGTGCACGGCTTTGGCCGTCGAGATATCCTTAAATTGAATGGTTTAAAAATTTATGCGGACCAGGAAAATATTTTATTGCTACGGTTCCTAAAAACATTGTCTGCCATAATGTTAGCGGCGCAAAATTGTCCGCTGGCATCGAAAATGGGCAAAGAAATACTGGAGCTTATGTGGACAGTGAGGAATCATGAGGAAGCGACAGTGAGATTAGCCGTTACGGAAAATATCGGCTCTGTACTTATCGCGGTACCAAAGGATGCCATCATCGAATTATCTGAGCCATTAATGGAAATAAGGGAGTGGCTTCTATTGTCGCAGAATGTCGTTAATGGCGAACATGATGCAAATTGCAGAGCTTTGAACGCTAAAGTGCTATCCTTCATCAATTTGATTATAAGCTCTACTTTTAATTGTGTGTAGATTAATTAATTGTTACAATATTATAGAAAAAAACTTTTTATTCTTATAATATCACAATATCTATATGAATATTATGTATGTACATTTTCTCGTAGAATATATTTTTAGAATTTTCTATTTGTGAAAATTATAAATTACAAAATAGATTACACGATTAATTTATATATAAAAAAACTTTGTATTATCAGTGTAATTTTGAATTGATACCCATCTAAAATCTAAATCATACAGCATACTGTATTAGCAGTATGATATTGTTAATTACGTTAAATTTTCCAGGATAAAATATTCAACATGCGTAACATATTTATGTGATTTTATACAACATAAAAGATTGCTTTATAATGCATTATTTTTATTTATAATATTTTATAGAGTTTACATTGTTTAATTAATTTTAATGTTTTTTGTAAAATTATTGTGAGATAAAAAAACTTATTTTCTAATATTATAAAATTTCATAACATCAAAATTGTTTTTAAACATAAATTTGTGTTAAAAATTTTTATATAGATTCATGTATAGATATGAGATAACAATTACAATGTATGTTATGCACTAAAATTAGTATCGTATTTAGGATCAATCGGATTGGCATCGGTTACGAATCTTCTTCCACCTACATCCATCAATACTAGAAATCAGACATCTAGTAATACGACGTCTTCTACGCAAGTCGGTTCGACATGGGCCGGTTCAGGATTGAATATCGATCTCGATAATATAATGGGTGGTAAGTCGAAACAAACTGGCCCAGCACCGACGATGAACCAATTGGCTAGTAATAGTCCGCAACATCAAATCAAGATAGGACGTAAGTAATTTCTTAACGGCCTGTTAGATTGATGTAACAGTCACTTTTCCATCAAGTTCTGCAATTGATAAAATTAATGTTTTTCAACTAATAAAACCGAGATAGCGTAACGTTTAAAGAAACTTGATCGTTTGTTGAATTTCAAATTGTCTCCAAATTAGCTGTTATAGTCTGAATGTTGTCTCACTAAATTCGTATACCAGAAAGTACGGATAAGGATGAAATTGTATATGTCTATAGCAGCAGGAATGAAATATATGCCACCGGCGCAATCTCTACCACAGAATCAGCAACAGCAACCTAATGCAACGTTCTTTCCTGCATTCCAATAAAGGATTATCGGACGGTACGGTCTAGAACACAAAGTCTCAAGGCACAATATGCAAGAATTTAAATTTAATGCAGAAATGTATTATTATTTCGATTGATTCAATTGACGATGGTCTTAAATCTTAAATTTTCCGCCTGGGCTGCAATTCAAATACAGGGTTCAACATTAAACGATTATATACATGTTGAAATACTTTCCATTAGCGTTCAGCCCTAGGCATAACATGTTTTAGGAGGCATATATGTCAAAGACACGTGTTCAGAAAACAATTTGAAGGGATAAATTTGTAGCATTTGTCGGTAATTTTTATTTATACAAAAACTATCTTGATACCGCGATATCATTTCTTAAAACTTGGACTTTATATATAAAAAAAACTGTATGCAGTAAAAGAAAAATGCATAAATGCAAATAATGTACAATAATAATAACAAATAATATACAAAGAAATTAATCATTTTTCCTAATTATTGCAAGGCAGCAAATAAAGGTATAGGTCTAAGCCAATAACGCAAACCCGACGATAAGCAGCATTCCTATAACTCATAAAATGCATGTAATTTCTGTAATATGCGTCATACTATTTGTGTATTATGCGGGAACAAATCTGGCAGGAATTATTGCCGTGTGTATTTTATACATAATGTATATTAATCTTGGAAGAATTGGGATTATGCCTTATATAGATAAAATGTATCATAAAAATATATACATACTGTGAAAAAACTCGGAAGAGCATAATCGAATTAGTCGCATTCACTTGTCCATCATGTGTACATTGTCTGGAACATGGACACAATGGATGAAAGTTGATGCTTTTATAATTAATAGACTATACAAAGGATAACAATTGCGATCTTGTATGTAAAACGATGGCAGCATAGAAGTTGTGCGTGGAGAAAATGAATCACTAGTGGATATTATTAATAAGTGCTTCCCTCTTACGATTATTAAGGCAGGAGAAATTATGATTATTGATTCTCTTTCGTAGAAAGAAATGTAGATAGGAAGGCATACTTTTAGTATTTCGTAAATACTAAAGAAACGTAAATCGAATCTATGCACAAAATCACGTGGCATAAGAGAACTTTCGTGCTTGATTCAACATCAGTTACATACGCGATTATGATCCAATGTAAATTATTTAAGGATTAATTAATTGCGTAATTTTAACACGAATTAAAAGAAATTATAACCTTTGTTATTATATGATATTATATAATTGTCTGAGCGGCGAAAGATCATTAACATTTGATTATATCTTAACAATGAAATAATGCATATCCTCCGACATAAATGTTTATGGAATTATCGTCACGTCGTAATTAATTGTAAGCAGTAATTAATATATCATTATTGCGTTATACATATAATCACTTTCACATCACACATTGTTGTTTTTAATTTAGTTTTATCTTTGCTGCATGATATTGAGATATTTTAAACTGTCATAGAAATTTTAGTTTTTATAATAATTATGATAAAAAAATTTATATTATCAAAATTATTGTGTATGCGTCGTATATACATATACATATATATGTTGTTTTAAAGAAGAAAAAGGATGTTCGGCATTTATCATTCAATTAATAGCAATACGCAGGTAAAAATTTACAAGCTGAAATGATTTCAAGCTCAGTAGCAAAATTAGATGTTACATACATGTTATAAGAATGGTTTTTATTATCTATTTCTACAAAAGTATACAATGTAGTATTAGTATTACGAGATTGCAGATCTCAAAAGCAATTGATGTAATAGAAGCCATTCTGTAATTATAGAAAAGAGTATCATGTCGAATAGTTATCCATTTGTTCAGTTTTGCCCTGTAAAGTTGACTCAAAGAGATCATATGTTAGAGAGGAACTTTCACGCGAGTACCAGAGACTGAATTATGTAAAAGGCAAATGGCCCTTTACATATTTTCCATTATTTGAGCATTTTATATGAGGCAAGATGTTTAACAACATAGGCAGGGAGATATATTTTTCAAATATGAAAATATAGATTGTACAAATATATAAAAAGAGAACAGTCGTTTTAGTCAATTCAACGCATGGAGAATCATCAGCCGATTATTGAGCGTTATATATGGGGGTGCATGTACAGTTTAGTGTTATAAAACCCTTTGTAAAACTTAAATCGCGAGATCGCACCTATTAGTTTTCTTGTAGCTGGCGAATTCTGCAATACTTTGTGCAACGTAAATTATTCCCCATTTAAAATCGACATTTAATTCATGTGTTATTTACGCGCGATAATATTGTTTATGACATTTAGATTAATCGAATTGATAGCATTACAATTTCTCTAAATTCTCATCTTATAAAATATATCGGAGAAAAAACTTAAATTAAAATTCAGATAAAAATTTATGGCAATAAAATCTTTAATACATTTTGTATCAATATTTTATTATATAATAAATATTTGGAATTCATGGATTATATTGATATATATTGATACATATCAATATTAGTCGCGCGTATGAAAAAAAAATATATATATACACATAATCCAATGTGATGTATAAAATATACGAATTTACATAAAATTTATATTTGATTAATCGACAATTAATTCTCCAACGTAAATCACGGCAGGATGATGCGTTGCTTATAGTATTTATAGCGATCCGATATTTAAATAGTTAAATTGATTTTTGAGATTCCGAGACTTCGCTAGAATCAATAATTTGATTGTATAATTATTGTTTAGGTATTTATATCTACACTTTACAAAAACTTATCGTTATTAAATGCTAATTGGTGCTGGTGTTAACACATGATATTATGTATTTCTATTTGCTTTTATTATTATAATTACCTCTCTTCCTGTTCCTGTCAAATAAGGAAAGCGGCAAATAAGGACAACTACATTTCTTTTGTTTGTAAATTTTACCATTTTATTTGCTTAGAATATAAATTACAGCAATTGGTCGTCAATCATTTGTGGCTTTAGTAATCAAGTTCGATGTAAATAGTCCTAGTTTTGTGTACAAGATTTCCTTCGTTACAAAATAAATATATATGATTCTTCCCGAACAATGTCATATTGAAGTAAATGCCAATTAAATTTTTATATTTTTGTTTGAATTTTCGGATATTTTTTATCATTGTAAGACATTGTAAATGACTGCACGTATATAATGTATAAATCTGTAGAGAGATACAGAGAATATATCAACGCTAAATAATAGACGTAAACATAAATTTATGTTACAAGAAATTATTACTAACTGCTAAGTAAAAATTTGTAGGAATCTTTCTGAGTAAGTTTATGTATAAAGAAGTATGTTTTATCCCCCCTTTTTTTTAAAACATCTAGAAAGTGATTTCTTCATTCGTCATTATGTTTGGTTTTTTTCTTTTTCTTCTTTTTTTGCAATGAGGTATCTATTTCGCCGTTTTCAATGTGTCCATTTTCTTGGCCGTTTTCAAGTATTTCGCTTTCTCGTTTTCTCTTTCTGTCATTTTTCTTTTTCTTTATAGCTTCCTTTTCCTGAGCAGCTAACATGTTCGCCGTTTCCTCCAGTGCCTCTCTCATCACATCCAAATTTTTCTTCGGCTCCTTGCCAGTTGTGAAAAAGTCTAGCCTGTCTTCTACTTGCTGCCGTAATTTTTCACCAAATATCTTGGTCGGTATTTCCGTGAAACAATCGATTCTAGAGGCAATGGAACATTTATTCGCCAGGTACCTCGCAATTCTACCCTTATTTTTAGTGCCGGCGCGACCGATAAATGTGGAATGGAACAAGAGTCCGTATTTCGGAGTCTTCGAGTTTCCACGGCTTTTCAGCGCTCTGAACAGGGCCTTCTCCGCTCCCAATATTTGAACGGTAGACGCCGGTGCCTTTGCTAAATTGGTAAGCGATCCGGCATGTGCTATTAATCTGGCGCCGACTTGATCTCCGATTAAAGTGGCTAAATTCGGTGCTATTCCTTCCATTTTTGACGTTAAATATTCGGCCATTTTCTTCCTGTACTCCACCAATGCGATAACGCGTTTGGCAAAGATCTCGACGTTCATTAGATCGACTGAACCAATGTCCATTCCCATGGATGATTTAGCTGCGCTGATAATCGCCTGAGCTCTTGCACTGTCCATAACAATTTCTTCTAACATTGCTATCTTTTCATCCGTCAGTTCCTTCCGATTTTGTATTACTTGCGTCACTTTCGCGAACGTATAATTCTCTGGAACTATCTTTGAAAGTTCTGGGAAGTGATAACTGTACCATTCTCTAAAATCGAAATGTAAAACCAAAGTTATCTTCAAGTCTATTTTTTATTTATTCTCAATGTATTCAAGAAGCATACTGTACATACCGCATACGCATGCTGAACGTGTTAATATCCTTGTCCAGTTGATCCAGCAAAGCTATGCTCTGGATGATCATGTTGTCCACTCGATTCACGTTGAATTTAACTTTCGCTCTCGAGTAACCATGGCCAAGACCTAGCTGTGCAATCACGGAGTTCTCAGGAGTGAAGCCCTTTATCAGATGATGAAAATGATATCTGACTCCCCTCATGATCTCAGGAACAGCATTGACATGGTCGCATTGTATGCCCAAGGTCTCAGTAATATGAGCACCGAGTTTAGGATCTGCGACGCCGAGAACGACCTCCTTCTTGGAGAATCCGCCAAAAGAGGAGTCTAGGAAGAGCTTCAGGTCCTGCGTGACAATCCCCTCGGAAATACTGTTGATATTCTCCAGAGCGGACAACGCTGTCTTGAAGGGCGAAAATCCGACGAGAGTTACGATGCTGCGGAAACGTGCGAGATCCGTCACGGACTCTTCCACCTGAGGTAACAGCATTCCAATCTCCTCGAACTCTTTAACGCGGAATATGGCATAACCAGCGGCATGCTCAAATAGAATGAAGAGCTTCGACTGTAAAAAAGCAATTTAAGTAATCAGCGTTACGATATAATAGTAATATTCTATACATATAGAAAAATCGTGCAACTGTTACTTTACTTTACAATGAATTCGAAAACATCTTTAAAGTCTACTGTCGTCTTGACGTTCTGTCAATTATGACCATTATCATTATTTCTATTATTGCATTGTTATTATTTTATTTTTAGAGTAAACAAATTGCACGTAATGCAATGTGGCCTTGGAGGTTAACTTCAAGTTTCTTAATAGATAATTGCCCATAAAATAATAATATCCAAACCGTACAAACAAAGCCTATGTTACGGTTTGAGAAGTATTTTATCTCGAACTCGAATCCAAAAACATTATTAACGCATAAAATTGCACAAACTGCAACGCTTGCGCATCGATTGATCCAGTCGGCAGAGAAGGTACAAACAGCTCGAAGTAAGTTACTATTGCGGTGTAATTAGGAAATGTCTTGTACTTACCATCTTTAAAATATTTTGTGCTCCTTCGTCGATCTATATTACATCAAAAACGATACTCAATGCACGTGAACCATCAGCGAAGCACAACCACGCACAACCATGTGCGTTGCAACATTAAGCGGATACGAAGTAGCGGAATAGATGGCGACAGATGACAGCGTTTCCTGTGATTCGAATATAGGGAAATAAAATACAAAAGGAAATGTTAAGGCCGCAGCACAGACTTTTGTATAACGCATAATAATATATAATAAGGAAATCAACCAATTAGAGTCCTTTATTTCTCTCTCTAGAGTGGAAATAAGAACTCTAATTGGTTGATTTCCTTATGCGTTATGTATTGTGCCTTATTGCAAAAGTCTGTGCTGCGGCCTTTAAGGAATCAGAAAAAGGTTAAAAGCAAGTTATTTATATATTTCGCAATTTGCCCTGAATTTAATTGCGCGACTTGCCGTCACGAATGTCACGTGTCATCGTGACACGAAAGCCTGTTACATTATGCAAGAGCATTTACATAGACATCGCGGACTAGAATCGCCACTTTTTAATTTGCCTTTTATTCTTTTCTAATTCATAAAACTAGAAACAGATATAAAGTGAGTTTTAAACCATCTTCTCTCAGCAACAGGATTGGGGAAAGCGGCCGTGAATCTTTTTATCGATGATTATTAAACTCGATAATGACGTGCAAACGTAGCCCCAAGATGAAAGAGTCAATCTACATGATCTACATTGATAAATATCCGTTTCTACCAATGTAGATTAATTTTAATCTTGGTTCAACTAATTATTTATCCTATCTTAATTTTAAGAATTAAAAAAAAAAAAGATAAAAAGCAAAAGATAAAATGGAGTTCGAATAAATTAACATAAACAAAAATGGATATTATAGGTGGACGACGACGCAGCTGCGTCCACCCCCCCCCCTTCCCCTGGGCCGCGAGAGCGCGAGCGCGCCACGCTGCGCGCGAAAGTTGGCAACGGCGATCGGCGTACTTCTCGCCGTTAGCTTCCGGCCGTGCGTCTCTGCCGATCTCTACGTACGGCTGGCCAGGTGTCTCGGAACGTGTTTTACCCTTTTACCGCCGTTTCGGGCCTTTAAAGCGGTACGCGGTGTCGGACGCGCCGTCAGGCGAGGATCGTCGCGGTTGCCCCGGTTATGAGATCGCCACGGCACGGGCGACTCGTCGCGCGGATACCGGAACGCCGATCGGCGTCGACGAACCTCGCGGCCTGACGTCGGGGACCCCCGTCGGTGCTGGCTGGCTGGGTTGGCGCGAAACCACCGAGCGACGACGTCCGTCGGTGCCCTGTGCCACTTGGCGTGCGTCGCCGTCGCCGTCACCGTCGCGCGTGCGAGAGAGAGAAAGTCAGGCGTGAGAGGGAGAGGGAGATAGAGTGAGCGTCCGCGGCGCCGATCTTCGCCGACTTCGCGGCGCGGTAAGAACAGTCGAGAAGCAAAGGGGCAGGAGGACGGGAAGAGTCGCAAGGGAACCGTCGCCGTCGAAATGCCGCTGCTGCGCAAACAGCCGTTCCAGCGGCTCCACGTCTCCTCGGACTTCAGGGACGACGACGAGGTCTACCTCTGCGAGGTTACCAACGAGATATTCAAGAACTATAAGTGAGTGGGATCGCTGGACGCCGAGGCGGCGGACAAAACGGCGGGCTTCTGGGGCGCCCGAGTCCGAGTATTCCTGGCGCTCGATCTCCGCCTGGGATCGTCGCCGTGCGGCGATCGCGCGATTCGCCGCGGGAAGCCGCGACGTCTCTCGTTCGCGTAAAGCGCTGATCGCGTGTTTATTCGGACGGGCTGCTCTACCGCGCGAATGCCAATTACCGCCCCCGAGTCCGCTGGATTGCGTGAGATTGCAATGCGGTATGCCTGTTTCTACCAATGTATAGATCAACTTTAATCTCAGTTTAACTTTTTATCTTTTTCTAGTTCTAAGAATTGGAAAAAGCTGTAAGTTGAACAGCTGAGATTAAAATTAATCAGCATTAATAGGAATGGACAGTACGCTTGTCGCGAGGTTATAGATGGAAGTCTGTCTCGAGGTCTGCTCAGAAAGTCCGTTTGCACCGTCACATGACGTATGTCCTGTTCACAACAACGTAACTTTAATCTTGATTTGGCTTACTTTTTTAATGTCTTGTATCAGGGTAGATTAACTTTAATCTCGGTTTAATCTACTTTTTATTTTTTTAAATTACAATTTTAACATGAAGAAAGTTAAACCAAGATTAAAGTTATTTGTATTGATAGAAATGGACATGTGTCTTAAAACTAGAGAAAGATAAAAAGTGAACGTGAGATTAACATGCTCTGTATTGGTAGAACGGGACTGAAGAGGTCTGTTTGTTTTTGCAGAACTTCTGTAATAGTGCACACTATGGTAATAAGTTAGAATGAAAGCAAGTATATTTGTTTCACTCTTACGTTGTGCTCTAGTTCAGAAATCCCTTGAAAAAATGAACAGACCAACTTTGATCAAATCAACTATATACGCAATTCCATCAGCAGACGTGCTTGCAGTAAAATGACTATGCGGTTTGATAAATATTATGTATTTTCTATTACAGTGAATTTTGCGAGCGGATTATCTTATGCAACTCTCTTATATGGTCATGCAGCATCACAGGTAAGACTAATATGACATTCGAGGAAGCTTTACAATGCGAAGAAAATGCAAAGAGGAGCTTGAAGGAATTTCCGATGGAGGTATAGTATAATTTTATATAATCTTGCAATTCAACATTAATATGTATATCCTTGTAAAACATTCTATATTTTTTTAGCTGCGAATCCCTATACTGTATCTTGCTAGTAAAACAAATAGGTCTTCTTTCAACGAGATGATCGAAGATGTTTACCAGTTCGCAAGAGATCGCTTTTTTGTAGGAGAAATGGTAGAAGCTAGTTTTACAGAGGACGCTTGGTGTAATTGCCATGTTCTTCAAGTTATCATACCTACGGAACAGCAAATCAAGGCATATATGAATGAAAATGGCAGGTAACGAAATTGAAATCCATTAAACTGTTTTATTAGCTTTTTTGTTTTGCTTTAATTTGTGCCTTTGTTTCAGAAGTCTGCAAGAACATTATTATCATCCACCGGCAAAATTATTTCGTTACGAGGTAGAGCAATTAGATTCTGGAGATTCTGACGTCAGTGAGATTATGATAGTAGAAGCATCTCAGGTTAGAAGACGAAAGCAGCATTACAGTAGAGATCGTAATAAGATATTTCTTCGTCAACTGTGTGAACAAAACGATAGCGGTATATGGGTTGTCAAGGTTAATATAGAATTATTAATACAAAATTATTAACATTTCAAGATACCTGTGTGCTCTTGTAATATTATTTTTTGTTTTGTTATATAGGAAAGCGTTTTGGAAAAATACGGGATTAATAAAGTACGTTTTGATACTATATTTGCCGGGACACTTCCAGATTTTACGGTACGTGTAAAAAAGTCCGTCAAGCAAAAGCAAGAATCCATGGATAAATTTCTCACCTCAAGTGTATCGAAACAAAAAACACTTGATCCTCTGAAAAAAGTGAATGATACTGGCGTAGTGAAAAAATATCGAAAACCGAGGTAAACATTGATAAGATTTTATTAAAAGATGTCTATATATATTGTTATTTTTAATATCTGCAAAATGTTTTATTACTAGAATGAATGGTAAATTCAAAGAGGAACTTAAAGCAAAAGCTTTGGAGGAGAAAGCGAAACGTAAAGAAGAAAGGGCGTTAAAAAGCGAGCGTAAAAAGGAGAAGAAACAAATGCTGGCAGCTTTAGCTGCGTATATGAAACAATGGAACAAGCCGAGAGAAGATCTCGAGTGTGAAGATCTTAGTCCTATTCCTGAACCTACTGTTGTTAAGTGCAACATACCAAACGATAAGTTCGGAGATTTCGTTATGATATCGGAATTCCTTGAATTTTTCAATGAAGAATTAGAGGTGCCTGTATATTTTCCGGGAGGTTTTAATTTGGAATTATTGGAGAAGGCATTGTTGCCCAAGGAAGCATCCGGCCCTTGGAGCGATCTTTTACAACTATTATTGTCAAATATATTCAAGTACCAAGCGGGAGAAGACAATGAAATTGATGCACAAGCATCCACTTTGTTGGACGACATTAGTGCTTATGAAGATCCATCATCAATGGCAAAAACAATTAAGCTCGCTACGTTGGCTTCTAGATGGTGCCCAACTTATCAGGGATGCAAATTATCAGAACTTACGTTGGATCATGTGACCCTCAGTGAGATTTTGAGACAACATTTATTAAGCTCCGGAGGACGTATAAGCGAAGCCGCTTCAAAATGGCGATATTCTCAAAAGGGTATGCATGATCCATCATTTTAATATTAAAATATGTCATATACTAATATACCTTCTATATAAAAAAATATATATTTGTTGTAGGCGGTTATACAAATTTTGATGAACCAGCGCTTCTTTTGAGACTAAATGAAAGCTACCTTTTGCGATTATTGGGCCATCGAAATGTCTGCGAACTTGATATAGATGACAAAATAAAAATCGTCACATGTCTGATCAATCAGTTGCTTACGTTCGCATCGATACGTGATGCAATTGAGGAGCGATACGATAAATTGCATCAAGCGAAAAGAGAATTAAAATTGTTTTTACTTGCTGAACAAAAAAAGGAAAAGGAAGAAAAAGAAAAGATGCGAGAACGCGAGAAAGAAGGGAAACTTGAGGAAGAAGAGCCGAAACCGAAAAAGATCACTCGTGGTAATTACGAAGAAGAAAAGAAAAAGGAAGAATATGAAAATAAACTAAAGGAACTGCAACAAGCGTCAAGGGATGACAAAATGATGATTTATTTAGGTGCAGATAGGGCTCATCGAAGATATTGGAGATTTATATCTATACCAGGTACGTTTCTATTTTTTATTTCTATAAAATGTTAATACAAAATGAAACTCAGTGTTTTATATTTTTTAAAATTATTATGTACAAAATTTTTCTGACAAAAGTTTACATCTTTTATAAAAAACTTCTTTACTTTCTATTATTAATTCTTTTCTATCTTATTGTAGGATTATTCGTCGAAAATGATGAACGTTGGCCTGGAAACTGTCTTTCCGAGGGTACCCCACATCATCCTGAGTTGCAGGACAAAGAAGCAACCTATGCATATTTAAAAAATAAATTTGAGGATGAATTTAGTGATAAAGAAAATAATTTTAAAAAATTAAAGAAATCACCCAAAAAGATTTTATCCTTGGATAAAAATGGTGTCAAAACACCACGAAAAGAATCAAGCCCACGAAAGGAATTTAAACAGGATCTCACCAACATCAAAAGAAGCTTAGTATTATGTACAGGAGACAAAGATTGTCCTGTTCATTGCAAGAGATCCCCGGTCAAGTGGAGCTTTTACGGGAATCAAGAGGACATTCAAGCTCTAATAGATAGTTTAAGCACAAGAGGTGTCAGGGAGAGTGACCTCAGAAATAATCTTATACAGGAGATGGACAATTTGCTCCTCGTTATCGACGAATGTCCTAAACATAAATTAAATTCTGAAGTCGTAAGTATATTTTTATATGATTTATTAAAGATCATATATGTTACCTCTATACAAATATTATATAGTTATGTGCAGTTAAAGGATGAAAAGTAAATGGATATTTGTGCGTAGTTTTCAGAGTCCAGTAAAGGACAAATTAAGGTTAAGAAAAATAAATATGAAAATGCAAACTTAAATTTTCCTCCCGAAATGTCGATCGACGATGTAATGGAGTTGACTTTGAGAGATCACATTTTGGACTTTGAAGACAAGATCAACGCTGGTTGTCTGGGATACCTTAAGATTATCGATCGTACCGTTTGGAGGAATGCGATCAACCAGAGGAGTTACGATAAACAGTGTGACAAGTTGTTATGTGCCGGTAGTGAGATAGACATAGATACACCGCCTAATGCTTTGATAGATAAGATAAAGAACGAGTCTAAACATAGTAGACCCGGTACTCCCGACTCCGAGGTTGGAAGTATTAGCATAAAGACTTATAAGGATCCAGGAATATATTTAGGTTTACCCGGTGACGATGAAATGGTGCCCGATCAAAGGCAACAAGCGGCTATCAAACAGATGGCTTGTGCCATTTTGCAATTGTCCCATGCTATAGAACAGAGGTACTTACAGAGACCATTGGGGCCTGATCAAAAGGACAAGAAATGGTCAGGCGAAGAGGCGCGAGAAAGATGGGAACAATCGCTTTTAGCATCGATGAACTGGTCTCAATTGTTCGTTCACTTAAGTACCTTGCACAATAGCGTCGCGTGGGACAGAAGCGCGTTAAACGCTCAGTGTCGTATATGTCGAAGGCGTAGGGATGCGGAGAATATGTTGCTGTGCGACGGATGCAACAGGGGACATCATCTCTATTGTTTGAAACCGAAACTTAATGTAATTGAATAATTCCTATACTGTAAATTATCTTATACTGGCACTTCCACAATAATAATCGATTGAATTGTTATTTCGTTACTTTCTATATACAGGCTGTACCACCGGGAGATTGGTTTTGCACAGCGTGCAGACCGCCGGAAATAAAACCAAAAGAGAAGTCTCAAAAGCGAAAGAGATTCGAGGACGAAATCGAGGAGGATACAATATTAACCAAAGAGACACGACACAATCGCGCGAAGCGCCTACTGCACAGCGACGATGAAGATGATCAAGAAAACGATCAAGACGAGGAAAGCGAGGAAGATGAGTAAGTAATTTATAACTTAAAAATTTGTTATTTCAAGTTTGATTGTAATGTTTAATGTTTAACTTTTTTTCTCGTTTTAGAAACATACGATTAGAAAACTTGTGCGCCTCATGTAAAAGCGGTGGGAAGCTTGTTGCTTGCGACACATGTCCGAATCGTTATCATTTAGAATGCGTCGAACCGCCATTGTCGAGGGCTCCTAGAGGAAGATGGTCTTGTACTAAATGCAAGGCTAAAAGAAGAAACGCAACAAAAGGTAAGAGGAGAAATAATAATGAAAGAATATGGACGAAAATGTCGTAAGGACATTATTCTTTTGTTATAATGCAAGAAGAAAAATATTTCCGCGTTTAATGTAGATCAAAAGTAGAGGTATAGACAAATAAAAATATTACAAAGGAGTTTCTTAGCGTTAAAATTATGTTGATAGTGAGGGGGCGTGAAAGGGAAAGAGACAAGGAGAGGCTGTGCGCAGCAGCAGCACGCTCTCGCATCCATGGCTTTGCCAAGAGCCTCCTCACTACAGAATCTACAGACTGGGACGGTCTGTATTGTATTCCCTTTTTTTGTGTGTGTATATATTTCTGTGCGTAGCACCATCATGGTCAGTCTTTTTTCTCCTTTTTTTTTTGGAAAGTACGCTACGTTAGAAAAGAGTACGTTCATCATTGGGGGTCTGTCTAAATTAAACATTTCATAACTTACGTTTTCAGAAAGTGATATTTTTCTTTTGTTATATATCTGGACAAAGAAAATTAAAAAAATAAATTAATATAATCTAATAAATAAATAAATTATTATCGATTTTAACACAAATCTGAATTTTACAATGTCGACTTTTTTATTGAAATGTATAAATCTTATAGAATAACAGTTTTATAGTGAAATATATAAAATCGAATAATTGAAATAAAATAAAATATTGCGTTATAAATGCACACGTACACACACATAGAATTCTTGTTTTAACTTCTGAGCAAAATGAGACTCATTGTGGACAGACCCTAACATAGCATTACATCCCTATCATGTAAATGCTTGATACATCTCATCATCTTGGCAATAAAATTTGTGAACTATTGTTAACCCATGTGTATATCACATGAACATCACATCGATAGAATTTTAGTTTTTAATAAAGACTTAATTAGTATTCCAAATTGAGGTGACAAAATGTGATTTGCTAATATGGAAATTTTTGATGTACAGATAGCAGTGCATCGGATGATACTGAACCGAGACAAACGCGGCGTGCAACGAAGAGAGCCGCCGAAATTGAACACGGTGACAAGAATTCAATTAGGGGATCTATGGCTAGATTGCAAGAATTATTGACTGACATCAAGCATCACAGAGATTCGTGGCCCTTTCTGTCGCCCGTTACGAAGGATGAAGTTCCAGATTATCACGATATCATCTCTAATCCGATGGACTTTGGAACTATCAAGTACAAACTTGGTAATGACGATTACAAGACAGTAGATAAATTCTTTAGCGATTGTCAACTGGTCTTTGACAATTGTGGATTGTATAACAAAGAACATAGTTCTGTATACAAGTAAGTATCAATATTATCATTTTCTATTTTACGCAAGTTCGGATGCCAGAGATTACAATGCTAGTTCATGCTGCATAAATCTATTAATGTTTATTAATATATAGTATTTATTTATGTATTTCCCATCTATATTATTAATGTTAATTATACACATACATTGATTTTAATTAACATCATTAATTATTAATAACAAAATTAATTGACAACATTTTTATAATTCTTTGTATCATTTATGCTAATTTAACTCGATAGGTAAATTGTTAATGTAATTATTAGGTGTGATTTGGATTAGGCCGATAGAATCACAAATCTAACGAAATGTAGCAAGTACAAACATTATAAGATTATTTACATTATTTGATAAGATAACATTACATAAAAGACTAACCTATACGTAGTAAATAATTAAATGTGATTAACTATTTTATAATTGTTTCATGGAAAGATTCGACTTTTCTTACATCTTTTTACAAAATTTACAAATGTATTAATTCGTCCGTAACTTTTAGTACAATTAATAGACCTCACTGTTGTTGATGTAAATAATCTTTGGCCTCCGAACCAGTTGAGGAATGCGCGTGTAAGGAGCGAGGCTATGTCTTGTTAAAAATAGTTACGTGTATAGTGCAGGTATGCGATTACGCAAGTACTTCGAGAAACGCTGCAAAGAATTAGGCTTGAATTTCGACGAGACACTTTTCCAAGAGGAACCCAAAATTAAGAGGGCAAGATTGGACAGTGACGACGTCGAAGAAAACGGTGCGTCAGAAAGTGAGGACGACGAAAGTGAAGCGAAGAGAAGATAGAATGTGAAAAAGATCTATACATATATATATATTTCATTACGATTCATACTCATGAAATTTAAATCTAGAACCGCTCATATTTTATATATTTTGAATTCAGCATATATGTGGACTTGTATACCGATGTTGAGCGGTCGAGAGATTCTATATGTAGCTCAAAACATGTGTAAATTGTTGTATCTTGATTCTTTCGATAGAGTAATATAAAGTTTTCACTGACAATTCATGAAATAGTACAACTACGAGAATTTATTCTGCAGGATCATGGATGCAAATATATGAAAAAAATTTTTTCTACAGTCGACTTTTTTTGAGGCTTGTAATAAAGACGGTACGCAGTATTATTTGCAGAAATGCATATACATAGCTACACATATACTTTTAGATATATCGCGCACTCATAGAGCAAAGCAACATATAACAGCCGATTAGTTTTATCAATTTTGACCAGTACAAGAATAGCATTATTTTTATGTAGATGTAAACAAGGACGGAAGCTCGATAATTATTTACTCATCGTTCAATTATTTATTATTTTATTATTCACGTAAAGCGGCAATCTATATATAAACTCATTGCCGTAGTTATATTAAGGATCGTTGACTGTATACATGATGAATAACACTAAATTTTGCTTTTTTCTCGAAATCATCTGTATGCGAGCTTTAATGATAGAATATGAGCACAGCTTCAAAGAAAAAAAAAACGCGCATAAGTTATAAGAGTGTCATTCATAAAAACTTACGTTTGTAGATTCAGACAATAAAATTGGATACTTTTGTACTGCGTGTTCTGTGATTGTTATCAACTGAGAAGTTTTATTTCAATTCTGTAACGCTTATGTAAATTTTCATTTTGTGTTAATAGTACTTACTTTTTCCCTTTTTAAATTTAATATTTTTCAATTTCAGGCTAGATTTATATGAGCTAAGGCAAAATATCGATTGTATTATACAGTAAAAGTGTTTTTTTTAGTCATGTATATTTTATACGATTTTGATAACACAAATTTTCAAATAGATTCTTTTTTTAAACAACCACTTCTGCTTTTCCATAAATTACCTCACACGTATGATTAAGAATTTATTTCTTCTAATTGGACAGAGAAAAGATTACATGTTCTCTATCTCTTACACATATTTATTACATATAATTCTAACAATTTTTATTTCAATGATGGCCATTGCCTTCGAACATTTCTCTATGGATCTTGTCCCACTTTGCAACGTTCTCAGGAGCGTACGCTGAAAACAGAAATAGCAGATGATACATACTGCGTTAAATCGGATAGACATTGAGACAGGCTATAAAACTCACATAATTTTTGAATTTTATAAAATATCGGCATTGACAGCAGTGTACCGATTAGCAAATATCTATACATCCAACTGTGTTTTACATAATATTTGTACGGAAACTGAGCAAGCTTTGCAGTTAAGGTATATGGGTATTTCATGGGTCGAAACGGTGCGCCTTGCGACATGTTGACTGTCTGTAACAGATTAATTATAATTAGCTCATTTGTGCCTGCTAATATAAGTTGTAATGGTAAGGTAATAGAGTGTGCGAGAGGTCTGTTAATGCAATTCTGCAAAGGCACCAAGTACACCGGACTAGATTTGTAACGACAATGTTCTTGTCGTCATATTGTCATTGAACAACCTTTTTTATCATATATAATATATATTATACCATATGTTGTACCAACAATATTATGATAACAAAGCCATTAGTATTCACTTCTACCAATATAAATTAACTTTAATCTCGATTTAATTTTCTTTTCGTCTTTCTCTAATTCTTAAAGCTAAAAAAAAGGTAGAAAGTAAGAATTATAGATCGAAACTGCAAGTGTTCGGGACAAATTACTTACGTCGATAACCTATAAAAATTATACGAAAGATTTCCTCTTGTTATATATATTCAAATGAGAAAGATTTACACATTGTTAGACTGTTGTAACAGAATAAATTTGAAATAGATTTATACGATTTATTTATATAATTTATTACAGTCCCGATCCTTGAAGGAAGAAAATGATGGGCGGACGTACATTAACCTCGCTTGTCACCAGCAATTATAAATTACAGAAAAAATCGGTTACTGTGCACTTTGCGTAGCGAACAAAGAAAGAGAGTTTTTTAACTTTTTTACTTAACAATTTTAAATTACTTACTTTGGCTTCTGGATTTATAACAATTGTATGGAATTATGTAATATATCTATCCTTTTTCGCAGACACAGGATGCATCAACGCTCGGTAGCGCTCGGCGATATTCGGCAGTGCTCGGTTTTCGCTGGTTTTCGCGCAGCGCTCAAGGTGCCTTTTCATGCAGCGAATTTTTCGTTGCGAATGATTTCTAGCGAATAGCGAATAATTCGCCGTGAAATAGCGAATTATTCGTCGCGAATAAGTAAATAGTGTACATACGAGTGAATATCAAATCGTAGGTATGTATTGTATTTCAAAATTGATTAAATGTTATTTGCATATGGTAGAGCTCTTAAATACTATTAAATAATTTTGCATAAATTAATGAAATTGTTAATAAATAAAAAAATCTGTTTAAGCTTTTATAATGGAAGAAGATTTAATTATAAACTGGACGCGTTGGTATAACCAACAAATACAGTCCTTATTTAATTATGTGCAAGTACATACCCAGGTAGCACATGATGGTTTATATACGTTTCATATACATTTCCTAAACGTATTTAAAATATTAGAAACGTTTAGGAAACGTATAAAAAACCAACACGTGCTACTAGGGTAATTTATACTATCAAGGAAATATATGGAAAAAGAAAGCTATTGCCGTTATTGCTGCACTTTTATATGCCAAAAAAAGAAAATATTCTCAAAAGAAGTTGGGTAGCACCCATTTTTGAAGTAAGAAAAGAGCATGGATTCTTTCATGCTGTGCTACCCAAACTGGTTTTAGAAGATTTAAAATTCCATAATTATATACGCATGTCTGCAACTCAATTAGAAGACTTGGTTCTTTTAATTGGACCAAAAATATTTAAGCAATATTACATTAAAGAACCTATAGGCGTATTGCTGAGCGTTTATTTCTTTATTATTTATTAAGGTGAGAAAATTATCACTGCTACAAAATATATTATTATAGAATATTTTGCACTTAGAAATGTAAATTTAATTTCAGATATTTGGCCTCTGGTGATTCTATAGCTTCGCTATCTTACCAATATTTAATTGGATTAACTCTACTGCTGCAAATATTATCGCAGAAACGTGTCAAGCTATATGGGAAAATTTATTACCCATAGTATTACCTGGAGAAATAAGTGAAACCGAATGGTTAAAAATTGCAAAAGATTTTGAAGATCAATGGAATTTTCCGCACTGTATAGGTGCCATAGATGGAAAGCACGTGACTGTTGAAGTAAAATGATTTATTTATTATGGAATAAAATTAAT
>VBVQ01001986.1:0-28610 GCA_011636635.1 Tetramorium simillimum | reverse complement strand
ATCTTGTATATTAGTAATGTATAATTTTATCAATAATAACTAGTAATCAATCGATATGAATGATAATCAAGGTAACATACTACACAATGATAGTTTGGAGATAGTATTATTATCATTTTACAGCTTAATGCACTACTGTGTTAAATAGAATAAAAATAAATATACATAAGAATTTTAATTAAGAAAATTTGGAAAGTACATCTTACATCCGTCCCCCTTAATACAAATCTTAAGGGTAACATATAATTTATAACTTGATTTACAAAACATAGGAGTAGAGAGAGTGAAAAATTATACATATACATATATATATATATACATGTATATATATAATTGGCGTAATTTTTTATACAGCCCTGTCAATGGTAAAAAGAAGTATATAGTGTATATATATTTTTTAAATATATTAGAATTATTTCTCTCTCTCTCTTTCGCAAGTTAATAATATCTTATCCATGACTTGAAACAATTGACAAGGAATGTACAACCTAGCACCTAACATCTATAAGAATCATATCTTGTTGTTGCTTCAGTAGAACGATTAATAATAGAAAAAAATATCGTCACGAAGAATAAAAATGCAACAATCCTTGCTTACGCAGATACGAATCACGACTGCATAAACTCATCCATAAAAACAAATACAATAGCTCGCGCGTTCAGTTCGCGCACGAGAAAGAATAGAACACTTTGTGTTTTGTTCATGTACAGAATTTCAACTGAACAATTAATAATAATAGGTACACTTAAGTATTTACAACCCGCTAAGAGTTTTCCATATACTTTAACGATTCATATAAGATTTCGTGCTGTCACATTAAGTGTTACTCTCGGTGGAGTTACTCTGAGACCGTAATGACGAATAACAGCCCTGACAGACTCTAACCGGCTTTAGGATACCGAGCCTGGATATTTTGGACTCGAATCGGCTGCATCTGTGTGAAGTAATTAACTCGGCTAAATACGCAAAGCATCAAGGACCATTTTTCTGAAATAAGTACAATCTCTAAAACTTACCTCGAGCAGAATACTTGCCCACAGTTGCGGCAATGGTGCCTTCTTTCGTACAGATTGAACCTGACGCCGCAACCAGCGCAAGAGTCCGCTCCCTCGTCTTTCAACCAGTGATCGGCGACTGTGCGTCCAGGTTGTTCGCACACGCTCCATGAAAATACTCTACCACGAGTGTCGCCCACGTACACCGTTCTGTGATCCCTATGAATCAAACATTACAACAATATACTTAATATATTGTCTCTTATAAATAATTAAATTCTATAACATAATTGCAAAAGATATATAAGAATTATTATAATATACTGCAACTAATATGACCACAAATTGAGACAAGTTTTTATTTCAAATTTATTTTATATTTATTGAAAAAGAGATCGCAAGAGTCAATAAGTACAAATCTAACAAAATTTATTTTATTATAAGAAAATTGTCGCTATAATTTTAACAATATGCGCTTCAGAAATACCTTGATACTGCTAGGGCTGTGATGGACGCTGGCTCTGCATTGTCTTTACGATCGTAGGCAGTATGCATTGTTAATTTACTGCGGAATACCAATTGTCTTTGCCACTTGAAACCGTCCCGCAAAATATTTTGCGGATTGATCTTTCGCGGCTTCGTGTCAGCTTCGGTGACCATAACGAAGCTGTCGGTGAGACTAGTATCGCTTTTACTAGCCCTTAATGCCCCTTCGGAATCTCCGGGATTGCTGGTGGACTCGCTGTAAAATATAACAGGGATATCCCACAATTACAATAGAGTCTCCGCGACTTGGGACTGTAAATTGTATTACCTGGTTTGCGTGCCCTCGCTATCGGCACGTCCACCGCCTTCGCTTTTCCTGAACATGGGATTTCCGCGACTTTTTCTACGCAACACAACCAGTGACGCGTGATTATTCTGAGGTGAAGGTTTATTACTTGAACCATTACTGGATTCATTATCGGAACACTCCTCTTTTTCCTCGTGAAGCCTGGAAGCTTCTTTGGCATTTTCCGCTTCGGAGAGACTGCTCTCAGAGCCACTTTTCATAAGTGTATCTTGAAACAAAAGTAAAAATCTATTACAACTGCATTTATTAATACATGTGCGATGTTACTTACTTGATCCTTCGGCAGATATACTCATTTGTTTGACTAATTCCTGAACTCTCTTCTTCGTTTCAGTTTGATTGCCTTCCGTGTTGTGCTTCTCATTCTTTTCTTTGGCAGTTGTTACTTCTTCAGGCTTTTCTTCCTCTGCAGGCACTTGCACGTAATCCATTGACCACATCTGTAAACAAATTGGTTCGTAGTCTGTCGTAATATTGGAAAATATTTTTTGATAAAATTTCGTGTGTTAAAATATTTTTAGGAAATAGAAATCGTGTTATATCTTACACGAGCAACGCCATCAGTGGAGCCAGTCATAATAACATTTTGAGAGTCCCATTCGTGAGTCTGACTGAAAGCGACGCATAATATTTGTTGCATTCTGTCGGCGCGGCCAACGCAAGTATTCACGCTTGCTAATTCTTCTCCATTGATACTCCACACGTGTAACCACGTAGCTGCGCATGTAGCTATATCTCCCTGCAACATATTTCTCCTTGTAACATTTTATCACACACATATATCGATTTATTACGTCTTTGCATATATTATTAATATACCGTTAATTCATTTATGGCTACTGCAGCCACTGGTCCTGCATGACCCCTAAGTTGACGCACGAACAAGCATCGGGACAAGTCCCATATAATCGCCGTACCATCTCGCGATCCGGATACGATAACGTTGTACGCGGGACTGGATGATAAACACGTGACTGCATCGGTATGTCCGTACAGGCACTGTTTTATAGAAAGTTGCCGCTTGGCGTATTCCCAAACAGTGACGACCTTCGAACACACACGTTTAATAAAATAAAATAGAATAAGAAAAGATCATTTCAAGCAATAATTTTTCACACAAGCCAGATCTAAACTACCATCTTTTGAGTACTGAACTGTAATTAAACTGGAATGCGACGTGCATTTTCAATGATAATTCGTCTTTCTTTCATAAAAAGAGAAATTGTTGTTTAAAGTTTTCTATTTTACAACTGTAAGCAAAAGACTTACGGAACTAGTGCCAGCAGTAATTATCAATTTGGAAGACGGACAAACACACGCTACTATTTCCCCACTGCTCTGCATCATAGCTTCGCCGACGAAAATCGCTTTCTCGCTGTCGTAGTTTCCTATTCTGAGAGAATGATCAGCGAATCCCCATGCCACGTATTTATTGTAGGAGGGTGGAATGAGTGTCTTGTTTTGTTCCACTGCTAATACAGCTTTGTCGACGTGCAATATTTGTCCAACGGGACCCTTTAATTCTGTAAGAAAAAAATATACGTTTAAAAATAAGTTGGCGTTATTGATGGAGAATACCGATGGAGGAATACGAACCTTTAATGGGTTGCAGCGACGGTTTCAAATTATCAAGATTATGGAAGAACAATTTATCCGACGTAGTGATGCTCAGTCCAGGGGTAATGGGTCCGGGATCTATAACGCTGGTTCTCTGCGTCATCTTCTTCGCCGGATGCGGCTTTTTGAATAATTGCTTAGGTATCTGACCGAAATTATTGATGAAGCCGATAGTAGCGTTCTTTTTTAGCGGATCGTCGATGCTGCAATCGAGGAATTAGAAAACTTATTATAGATAAAGTCAGGAATCATAAATGAACGAAATTAATTATGTAAACTGACTTGTAGATGTCAACGTTGCCTTCGTAGAATAGATGATGGAATACGTTAACGGCTTCGACAGCCGCTGGGCCGTTCTGCTTGCATCCAAATATCAGATCAATCCACTGGTGGAGATGCTGCGATACGTAATCGCACTCTAACGCGAGTCTGTGTACGCGGATAAATTCGCGAGGATCCTGCTTTGCCCAGGGAGGAAGAACGATATCGCCGAGTTGAACACCGCTTTGCTTAGAGCCTATATATGGAAAATGTCACGTATGAGACCATTACATGCAAAGAAACCTAAATAATATTGGCGCAAAGAGGCAAATTTACCTAGATCAAAGTGATTCGAATTGACTAGGAATTCCGGGAGATAAAAAAATTCTGGAATAAGTTCCTTCACGTCGGCCATATTGTGTTTGGAAGCGGACAGCCACGCTTCTTTTATACTATTGAACATCCTGTCGGCTAAATCGAAATGTCCACCCTACCAAAAATTGTAATTATTGCAAAGATCAAAGATAAAAGAGAAATACTGTGAAAAAATTACTTATAAAAAGACTGTATTTTCGATATGTACAAACCTGTAATCTGAGAAAGTGTTGCGTAAACGGTTCCATTCTCACTAAATAGGAACATACTATCATCGCTGACGAATAATGTGTGCCGTAATGATAAGGAGGAGTCTCTCCGTGCGGATCATCCCATTCTCTATATCTATAAAAAATGATAACCGTTTTAAAAATGTATCTTTCTCGCAACATATATATTTTACTTTCTGTACCTTTTGTTAAATTGCAACAATCGTTCGGAACTTTGTGCGCCCATAGGTTTGCCAAAATCTCTGAACGTCTTCGAGTCCGTGAGATCGAGTTCTTCGCTGTCGTAATCGGCTAAGATCCATGGGAATATCGGGTATTGCATAAGGTCGTTGTAACTACGACCCGCCAGAGTATTGAGATGCATCAGGTATTGGAAGTTAGATATCTCTCCTCTCTGTGACGAAAATGTTTATACTTAATAAGGAGCACAGGCTCTACTATTTATCCTCTTTATTTTACATAGTTGTAACTACTTACCACCCATCTCTGAGTAACCGAAGTTTCCCCTATGAGATTCGAGAGCAAGCCAGTGGCTTGCTCGACATTTGCCGTTCGCCTTTGACCAGCTACAGATTGCTGAGCATTGTCAGCGATCGCAGTGGCAAACGTCATGAATCTTTGATAAACTTTGTTCCTCACTTTTCGCGGAAATGCCAGTAAATAGTTTCTACCATCCCCACTGAATACTTCCAGTGCCATAGGTTGTAGTAAATATCGTCTCTTGTGTACTTCCCTGTAAATAACGCAAAGTTCATATAGCTAAATATAATAACTAAAAGTTGATATTCAGATATTTTGTTAAGAAAATTTTCTCGAGAATACCTGATGTCTTCGTAATTAAACTTGGAACACTGTCTCATTGCCCTGGATCTTCTGGGAGATCCCGGCGACGGTAAGATCGGTTCGTACGCGTCCGGCAGACTCTCTATATCCCTTATCTCTCTAGATTTCAACAGTGTGAATCCATCGATCACGTAGAAATGTTCCTTTCCAAATAAGAGGAGACCCTCGGTCGTGTCTAAACCCTGTATTCGCGCGCATCTGAACATGTGACTTATCTGAAACATGAATAGAGATATTAGAAAAAGAACATCACAGTAATATCGTAAACATTGATCGTATAGAAATAAAAACCTTCTCATGCTCTTCCAGTAGACGTATCAAAGTTTGATTGTCTGGAACAGTTTGATTGTTCTCTTCTTCCTGTTCGTTATCCTCGGGCGCCTCGTCTGGCTCGCTAGCGTGGCGCTCCAGCGTGCACGGAACCATCGGTGGCTCGCTCTCAGTAGAAGTTTCATTGACGTTTAACGGTGTATCATCTATAACGGGGTCTCGTTCGCGTTCGAACATTCCGGACGAATTGCCGAGTTGCTTCAGGTAGTACTCCTTACTATCCATGCTTGTCGCTACTTTGTACTTTAGCTGTTTCTAAATAATTAATAGATCAACGCATTACGACTGCGAATACATGTAAAGACTTTCGTTTAAATTTCGAAATAATTGTACGATTTATTATTATACACAAAAACGTAAAACTCACATTATCAGGGTGCTCTAATTCAGGCCGATATGGATAATGTATGTAGAAGAGTTCATTCTTCATCATCTTCTTTCGCATTCTACACGGACCTTCAGTCATGTCCAACATCCATTTGTCGAGTATGGTAGATGTCGGAGGTCCCCAAAGACCGCGTTCTCTAGTCAATTCCGTCTCGGTTTGCAGCCATTCCTACAAATGAATTGTAAGCATACTTTAGTATATTATTTTTCCCACTTGTTAAGTTTTCCATTAACGCGGAATATCTCTTGCACAAGGTAAATGTCGACTTTGTTCCTCGATAAAAAAAACTATTAAATAGAAATAAGTAGAATGAAAATAGATAGAATTTCTTACTTGATACACATAACGTTGAGTGTGCAGGTTGGTCTGTTGGTGCTGTAAACGCCTTACTGCAGCTAGTTCCCTGACTAACGCAACGTGTTGCTCTGTCCACTGAGCAACGGTACTCTGATGTAATCTAAGCCTTACGCGCACAGACTCTTCTTTTCGCACTTTTGTTCGACTCGCTAATCTTGTCAGTCCTCCTGTCACCTTTTGGATTTTCTGTAATTTTTTTTATACATATTTATTATTTACTATACATGTTATTTATATACATGTATTACCCAATATGCATTTATTATAATTCTTCTAATAACTCCAACAACACAGATAACGAATGGTATAGAGAAAACTTTAACATACCGATTGGATTTGATTGTGGAGTTCCCAGGGAACCCTATACGAGGCTCTTCTTTCCGAAACTACGTAATTTAGCCAAAGCTTCGATGCAGCTTCGTGAACTTGTTCTCTCACAACCGGCAATTCTGGTGCCCGCTCGTTACCCAGAGGCGCTGACAGAGTCACTTTGAAAACTTCCTCTATTGCGGGCTTCTTACATACATACAACTCTTCCCAGACTCTCTTTGCCGCTACGGCCATTAAATTTTGCCCCTGGTGAGACATCAGTCTGTCGTCGCTGGATTCTACTTGTGGATTCACATGCCACGTGGTTTTCATGTTAGTGTCCAACATGATCTTTATATCAGCGGTTAGTTGTAACAGACAGTACGTTAAACAGCCGATAAACTCTAATTCGTGATTGCCAGCACCGAATACTAATAATCTGCAGATAAATCATAACTTATTTACATTTTCTTTACTTTTAACAAAAATATAAGTACATATTATAAACGTGTATAGCCTTACGCAACTTGTACATACCTATGGGTAGTAAGCTTATGTAACGTATCTAATACCGCCATTTGATCGGCAATAGAATCGGTCGCACGTGACAGTAAGAATAAAATTGTCCTATTCAGGCAGTGATGAAGGCCTTCCATACTAACAGCGCCGGGCCGTCTTTTCGCTTGTCCGATCAATTTTACAATAAACTCGAATACTTCGTGCGGGTCTTTTGTCAGAGCGCCTGAGAAATTTGAAAAATCATGTATCATAGTTTTATCAATCTCATTAATTAGTTAGATTTACACATGCAGCGTGCAGGCTAAACTATTACCTTGCCACAATTTGTCAACTATTCTGGCTGCCACGTAGCAAACATTATTAGTTATATTATTGGCCGATCCACCGGGAACGACAGGCAACGCAGCCTGTTCCCCTATCAATACATCCGCGGCTAATAAATGTTCCATTAATATAGACAACACTTCTGTCTGATAACGCATTTGCTGTCCCGTTGACGCATGTTCCGGCCATGCTTCCAGGACAAGATCTATCGCCGGCGACTTCGCCGTAACTGGCAATGAGAGTGAGTCAACAACGATAACTTTAAAAAAGTCCATTACGAACTTCTTCGCCGGGTGATTTGTCAACCCAACATCTTTCGACGGCGATCTTACTAATACTGGTTCTTGCTGCAATAATTAAAGTTAATATCTTTAATGTAATATCTCCATAAAGATACTTTCCAAATTTTACAAATTTATATAGTAAGCTTTTTAAAAGTATCACGGACGATTCTGATATTTAAATTTTTAAACATCGAAAATCAAAAGTATTTCTTTTTTTAGAGAAAAAATTCTGTCGAATTAATGTAATTACCTCATCGGCTGGGGTACTGGCACCACTACTATCTTGACTAGAACTCGCAGGTTTCGGAAACAAGGTCCCAGCTAAGGCTCCCAAAACTTCCGCGGACATAAAGACTTGCATGAAGTCGGTAAAATTGCGGTAAAGGAAGAACAGGAATTGTATTATTGTCACGGGATAATCGTTTAACCACGCTGGTAATACTTCCGGGCTGTTAAAAAAAAAAAATTAATTTATTATAACGTAATGCGACACAATTATATTGATTGTGAGATAGATTAATGATTCCTCGTGATAACTCACTTGTTCGAGTGGCTGTTCAACATAGTCCGCACCATAGCCAGTAACGTGACCATTGCTTCGGGACAAAGATTAATTCTACTAGCAAAGGACGATAATGTGTGATTTGCCGGGACTCCGAACATAAAGCTCCAAACGTTATCTAAATCGAGCTGCCACATAATTGTAACATGCATGTAGTTAGTATAATTATTTTCCATATTAAACGCTAATAAAGGAGCAACAGAATTGATTGCAGGGAACAAAGAGCAACTAAATCATTTCACGATTAGATTTAAGACATATGTACAAGATTGATTTAATATAAAGGTAAGATTAATTGTGTATATTTTTACCTTTGAATCGGTAGGTAATAATTTAACAGGTTGTCCCATCATCAGAGCAATGAAAAGAAAATAAAGTTCCGGAACAAGATCGATATGTTGCGGAAGCAACCAGCCCAGATGCTGAAATCCTGGTACATGAAGCCCAGATGGTTTAATTTCACCAGTTGACATTTGTTGATGACAACCTGTTACACATGTTATAATTATATTTTATTATTGTACTGCAACTATTTTATTTAAAAAATATGTAGTTTAATAAACTACATATTAAAGCAATAAGTATAACGTGCTATTGTATACCAACCAAGTGCTAGTGCCATCTTATTGTGATCGGTATGCCGCAGCCAACCACCGTTGCTCGTGCCTTCCTTGAACTTTTGTAGAATCGATTGCACAGAACATATCGCTACAAGTATACGTAACCCCCAGACAACTGTAGTACTATGAAGACCAGACTGGAGGAACAGTAGCACCCAATCTAGGCCCAAAACTTTAGCTACTTCTTCACACATACTGTAAAAGTACAGTTGCACTTGTATCATCGAACACATATATTCAGCATGCTAGCGTAATAATCAAAGTTATCAGCACAATTTCTTACTTTACATTAACCTTGGATCCATTAAACAACAACGAATGTAAAAGCTGTAAACAACGATTACGTAAAAGTATACTCTCGCCCTCTCCATCCTTGGTACCTTCTCCTTCTCTAAGGATTAGATGTTTTTCGGAACATAACGGTAAGGTAGCCACAATGAATTGTCCGAACCTGCGAGACACAGATGAGAAAGTTGTATATACGTGGATCTAATTAATATAACAGTATAGTAATGCAAATATGAACAAAAGAACTCTTTACCATAGTAGATCAGCTTGTCGTGGTTGACTCAATAATATACTGAGAAGCGCCAGAAGGATCTGTCTAGTGCTACTTAGCTTTACGTCGCTTAAGATGTGCAATAATTTATGTACTAATTGTAAATCTCTCATTAATCGCAAGTTGGTTCGTTTCTCGCTGGATTCCGCTATTAGCTCGTATAAATGTTCAAGGAGAGATCTTAGCAGTTCTCCAGGTGCTTCATGCCAAACCTGAATAAACGAGTTAATCGGTTAAATCAGGTGTTTACTTAAATGCACATTCACTCACATCTTAAACAGTATCATAAACTTACTTGCAAATCACATAAGAGATCTTGAAACGCTGTAACGTTAGGAATTGCACTGGTTTCTCTGCCGCTGTCGACTGTCCCCACGAGACTGAACGTTAGGTGTAATATATGACTGTTTAGGAGAGGACATTTTCTTCGTAATAACATAGCCAGGGTCTGATATCCCCTTCTGCGGTCCATCTCTTGTTGGGCCGCTTGGTTGGATCTCACTACACATACTAGTGCCTTTACAGCCGCATATAAAGATTCTACATCTTGGGCCATAGCTATTAAACCTTTTAAACAGATTTAAAATCTTTAGTCTTGTCATCGTACAATATCGAGATAAGTATTATTTGCCATTTGATTCTTAATCGTACCTAATAACACTGAACATCCTCCTACATTGTCGATCATAGTAGCTACTGGCTTAGGACTAAATACACGAACGCCAAGATAACCGACAACTACACCACCTAATGCTCTGGCTGGACCACTGAGATGTCCTGCGGAGTTATGGAGGACTCTAATAGGTGTGGCATTCTCATGGGATGACATACCAAGCTGTTACATAAAATAATCAGATATTAATATTTAGTTTAAGTTTTTATCTTTCCTCTTGATTCAACTTAATTAACTTAAAGCATTCATACTTGTTTGGCGATTGATTTATTATCCGCTCGGCTATAAACCTTTCTGATTTTCGCTAGAGTTAATTGCGACATAGCTTTTGCATTCAATCCAAACACAACCTTTTCTTCAGCTACAAGAGGTGCTAGAGGTTCAGGGCCTGCAAAAAAAATAATATATATTATTAATATTTAATATTACTTATAGAATTGAATTTTGAATATTATCAGTCATATCTGAAGATTAGAATAGAATCGTTTATCTCAGTACCACTTAATTGCGGTGCTTGCAAGCTTCCCATATAATGTGGCCCCAGTCTAAATAAAGTGGCAATGTTTTGAGAATTAAACACTTCCTCTACCAAATGGCATGGTCCTTGTTTCCATGTCAATCTAGAATATCTGCGCCAACAGGGCGGCGTGCCGATATAACCGTAAACCGGAGAAGCCACAGTTAAATTGGCTGCCCCACCTCCAGGAACTTGCGTGATGTAATGTAGCTAAAAACAAATACGTTGCATATGTGAACTAGAAAACCTTTGCTTCATCACTTTTGTTTCAATGGTAATTACCTTTTGACTATGGATATGTTGACCGTCCAAGTATAATGAAAAGCTGGAGTTTTTCAGAACCGCGCGGTTTAGCACGATAGCTATGTGGTGCCACTGTCCCTCGTGAAGTAAATCGGGACACCAAACCCTAGCACCACATTCACCCGTTCCTTCGGGCTCCCATTCACCTGTATCTATATACACATTAATTTGCATTACGTCACTTGAGTTTAATAATGAAAATTGAGTTTAATGCATACTTTATACTCACTTTGTGGAATGGGTGTCTCCTGAGTGGAAACAATAATAGCCTTATCTCTAGCACTAAGAACTGCAGTCAGGCAAATTAAATCTCTTGCTGATTGCGGAGTGCGCACCAACGTGAGTAATCTTACACAATGAGGATCAGTTCTGGGATCACTAAACTTGTCAACACATATCCACGTACTGTACGTTAAGCCGGTCTGTGGTGGAAATAATCTATCGCCTATAATAAATTTGTTTATAATAAAAATCATTATAGAATTTCCAAAATTATGAAATTAACTAAGTTATTATTATTATTATATCTTTATTATAGTTATTGTCTATAAGAATGATCATATACGAATTTTTCTTACTATATATTGATATATTTTATTAATATTTAATACAATGTTATTTAATACAATGTAATAGAGAAATAAATTGAATATATAAATAATACCTGATCCAATTCCTCCCAGTACACTATTGTCTGCGGAGACAACTGTAGGAGGTGTGGTACTTTGCGGCGCGACACTCGGTAGATACAAACACGCAAATCCCTCAGCGCTCATATCCAGCTCTACAAAGGGTGGTAAGGTGCACGAACCATGAGCTCTGAAATCCTTGGGCGTCGTCATCGATACTAACGTCTTAATCCGCGTTAAAGGAACTGGTCCACCTCTATACTTGTTCGGCTCGATATCGTTCAGTGAAATACAACATAACGGATCACCCAAACGTAGAAATTCTCTAGAAGAATTAAATTACGAATGACGACAATTGGAATATTCTTCAACTTTTCTCTCAATCTTACCTTAGATCTCTCGGTTCAAGCGATTGCGCAGCAAGTCTCTCTATGATGTACTGCAGAGGTTGATGAAGCGGATGTGTCTCATCTTGCAAAGCAATTCTACCTACTGATAGCAGTTCACCAGCCATACCAGCTTCACACATTACTTGCTGATTTCTTTCTGACCTTACTAAGCTCTTGATGATCTCCGCCACATACAATTGTAACGCTAGTGCCATTTGTGGATTGGATAGTTCGGATATAGACGGGAGTAGGTGAAGCATTCCCACCACTATGCCGGGATGAACTACAATTGGCTCAGGTGCGGGTGGGCTTAGATTTAAGGAATTTATAATACACCTCTTGCCGGTTCCAGGAGAGTCGAATGACTTGTGCTGAAACGCATAGCCGTAGTTATCATTTTTGAAAAGATGAAATATTAGTGATACTCTGAAAAAAAAAATTATACCTCCATGCTATTTTGCTTGTGACTTGGGGATCTTATCCCTACGTTAGCTAAATTTGGTTTATCAAAGGAATCGAGCGCCACGTCATAAAGCAAACGCAGCAGCAAGCACGCGTATCCTAATGTCTTTGGCATATTATCTGGAAATACCGGTTCCAATATACTCCCAGTAAATAATGATATTAGCATATTATGGTAATTCATAGTTGGTATCATATCCATCTCCGTGATTTTCGTCTGCGTCGAGAAACATCCAAGTAGACGTAAAGTATCGCACAGACTCGATTGGCAAATCTGCAAAATCGATATTATTTTTATGCAATAAAAATAACAGGCTATTAATAGTACATTTCTTACAATATGCTTCGAATCCGTACCTCATGATGGAAGAATTTTGCATTTGCTGGCTCAAATCGCATAGCTGTACTTATAGTATGAAATACTACGTGCAGCAACGTTAGCAACTGGCTCTCGTCCTGCAAAGTTCTCTGTATGATATCGTTGCAAGGTTCGGTCTTCTCCGATCTTTGCGCGCCTAATTGACTCTCCAGAGACACCAGAACTGACATTACGTAAACAAAGCCCCCAACTTTTCGGAAAACCGTTCTAGTTCTATGCGACTCACGCAAACAGGCTAACAGAGACTGAAAAATAATTATATTGTTAATAATTTTACGAGTACATAGCGATGAGATTAACTGAGCAACGTTAAACTCACCTTTAGTATATGCGTCTTTAAAATCAAGGCATTAGGAGGTGCTGAATGCATAACTCCTAACAGTGTCGCCATGTCATCGTCACCACCTGCACTGAGTATCAATTCTCTCACAATACCAAGTGCTTGATACCGGCAATCTACATAGGGCACTAGATTATGAGCGCAACGCGCGCCTCCGCATTCTCTAAAGACATTCGCGTTTTGAACATTACTCGCTAATAATGTTGTTAAAGCCTCCATTACTAAGGCACCCAACCGTTCATCCTCGGGGCATATCGTGTATTCTAAAACCAGGTCAAATTCTCAAAACTCGTGTGCAAACTTGCGTACAACTACATCTTTAACAAAGATTACCTAATCCTTGATCAATTGCAGCTTGCTTATCCTTAAGTAATGTTGCATACCGATGAAGACAAGTCACAAAAACTTCTAACATACCGACCTCTCTATAAACATCTTTAAATATAGTGTTGTGTCTGAAATGAACGATTACATTTAAAACGTCTATATTTAAATGTATTTTAAAATAAAATTTTCCAAGCTAAATTTTTCAGCATATTACCTGAGTATATTGAGGAGAGTTTCCATACACATAATACTGCAGGAGACTGAATTGTTCGTTTTCAATAAAATGGACAGAGATATAAGTTCTTTACAGGGAACAAAATTAAGTTGGAAAACAATAAACTCCAACAGTTGAAAGAATTTCTCTTGTATCTCCGGATTTTTTAAGTGGATTTTCTCCGCAAACTGAGACAGGGTATTCTGTCCCTCAAGAATAAAATAATTTGCATTATCACTGTGATACACACTAGATATCGCGTCCAATATAGTGCAACACAAAAGTGGCGAATTAGATTTCACGAATACAGACTGCAATACTTGGAATGCTTGAATATTTCGGACGCTTCCTCCTGCAGCGACAATAAAACGATATAAACAACGTCCATCGTATATCTTTATTTCATAAGAGTTTCTTATTTGCGACGTTACCTCTGTTACTTGGCTGTGGCAGAGTAAACCCAAGCATTTGAAACAAAGATCCCATACTAGCTTGGCTTGGTTTCAATTCTGTATGACCGCACATTGTTAAAGATGCTAACATTAGTACCAAATTTCGGATAGCATCTTGTGCTTCCGCTCTGTTATCCTGCTCTAATCTTGACGGTGCGTGTCTACATATTATAAAAATATCTTTCTTATTGCAAACAACTGACTGTATTTCACCCGGCATTTCATTTACTTACTTTAACAGAAATTCAGATAGAAAGATATAGCCTTGACAAGCACGAAAGTCATCTAGCAGTGTCTGAGAAACCTCACTAGAATCTTTTAGAAAACAGAACACTGTTACGAACATTTCTACAACTTCTAATGGTGCCAGCTCAGGTACACGTTGCATATTATCGATACAGAGTGCTATGCATCCTTTATCTGCAAGTGAAATCACGGCGTCAGGTTGATTTAATCTTGAAACTACGACGTATAGTAAAGTGTTAAACTTACTATGAATATAGGCTACTACATTCTGTGTAAGACCATGTCGAGATAGCGTCATCAAGACTTCGGCGGCACTTTTACGCCACATAATATTGTACTGTGGACACCAACTGGTTATTGCTGAGAACAATAAGGTAAGATCGTCCTTGCGAGCGAGTTCCTCTGCGGGATAAGGGTGGCTACATAATCTCACCAATAACTGTAAGTTACAATGGACGAAATTAATCTCGCGAAGAAAATTAACCCTCCGGGAAAAATATGTAGCTGTTATTTCGGAAAAATCATTGTCACCTGAACGAATATTTTTTGTAATAGTATCCTACGCTCTCTAGGAGTAAATTCGCTATTTGCATCTGTAGTATCGGCTTCTTCTTCGTTCATCTCCGGCAGATCGAAGAACAGGTATAAACATTTCACCAAAGTTGACGGGACCGAGGCAGCGGTCATGGCCTGGAAAAAATTTCACGCTGCAGAAAGAGAGTACGCTTTCGGAACGTGTGGCGAATCAACCGCGGAGAGATTCAATTCACTTGTATCAGAGACGTGTCGCCGGCTGCCAGCAGATTCAACGCGGACAGCAACATCCATCCGTTACTCGACTCCTCGCTGTTCTCGATCTCTAGAAACTTGACGATGGCACAGCTCGCCGTCTCGGTGCTCTGGTTGCTCGCTCTCCTCCTGATCTCGGACACCATCAGTCTTGATACTTGTTGCGTAAACGCCAAAATGTCCCAGAACTTTTCGTTCATGTCTCCCGATGGACTAGAGCCAAATACCTATGTGCACGAGGTGGTTTCTTTTATAATTAACGACGGTGACGCAAGAAACATGCGCGCGAAGTGTATTCTAATGTAACAAACGAATGTCTTGCAATGTAAAAGAGATCCGTTCTACGATCGAAGGGAAGGAAGCACTTGCATCTCGGCACGCGCTGCGTTTATTACAGGACGAGTGTCTTACACTAAAGAATCCACTTTTTTATGCTCTACCTTGCAAAATAATGGCAACATGTTGTACAATTTCGCATCACGCTCAGTGTCAGAGAGGGGATGCGGCGGATGGGTGTACTCGGAGAAGAGTTTCTTGAGGTGCATCAGCCCCAGAGCGGTGTGCTGAGGATTCGTGCCGCCGGCACAGTCGTCCAGGCCCCCGGTACCGCTCGAGCCCATACCTCCGACGCTGGTACCCCCTCGTAATTTGCGCATTATGTTCATACTTGAGATTTGCTGCAAAGGAAACAGGAGAACATGGATTTCTCAGTCTCAGCGGTCGCTCGGAGCGCAAAGCTCTTCCAGCTGTGACCATAAGAGAGAAACTCATGACCGTGTTACACGGGAGGGCAACTTTTTCACGAAGCTCTCCGTCGGGCAACCGTGAAAGGGAGAGTGACAGCAGGTACACGCTCTTATTCTCAACTGCCCAGTAAACACTAACATGTATACGTTTCCCATTCAGGGCCGGTTTTTCCAACTTGTTGGAAAGCTAACTACAAGTTAAATCCGACGTGTGTCTTTTATCGTCATATCAGAGAAGCTCAGACGTAACTCAGACGTGCGTTAACTCGTGGTTACCCAGTCGACACAGAGCCGCAGTTACCGTACATCTCGGTTACACGTTCGTACTCAACCTGATAACGGTGTACGATAACAACCGGTGTTATGTTACCTTTACATTGTCGAACGTATAACATACCTGCACGATCACTGCGGCTCTGTCTCTGTGTCGACACTGGGTAGCTTTACCCAGGAAGTTGGAAAAACCGGCCCTCACGAATATAAATGTAATACAACACATGTACATAACAGTCACATTATTGACACACACGGAATATTGTAGCAACCGCGCAGTGTTTTGTGTTTTGCTGGGCTGACACGTAGGTACGTACGTGAAAAAAAAGAGGGAAGGCAAAAAGGTACTCTCGAGTGTCTCTAAAAATAAAAAAGGAGTAAGACGCTCGGCACGAGCTCGGTCTTTCTGGTCATAGCTGGTCAATAGGCGGCTGATCGATACGACGGAGCTATTTTAGCGAATTGACGAAAATGTCAACGTGTTCGGAAGGAACGACGCAAAACGAGAGAGAGACGCACACACGAAGAAACGCGAAGGGGGAGCGCACACGTACACACAGGCGCACATCGTACAAGGCTCTCTGGAAACATACGTTGAATCCGCGATTTCAGCAACTCGGACGATCGGCATGGGACGCACGCAGCGAAGGACGCGTCGCGCTCGCGCGGCTGCAGGGCATGACGGCGGCGTCAGCGGGGCACGCGTCGCGCGCGGCCGTCAACGCGGGTCACGGGTGTCGTGCGTCGACGTCGACCGTCGACGTCGCGCGGGCAGCATGGAGCAGCGAGTCTCGTCGTAGCGGATGGCACGGCGCCGCGCGGTACATCGACGGTCACCACCGGCGTGTCGGCGGTCAGTCAGGCGCGCAGCACGGATCAGCAGCAGCGGCCGCGCCGTCCGCCGCGGAGCATCCGGCTCAATATTTACGTCCGTCCGTCCGTCCGTCCGCCCGCCCGCTCGCACTCTCTCGCGAAACGTCAGACGAGCGGTCACACACACGTGCGCGCGCGCGCCAGCGCGCACATACGCACACACCTGCACGCCGTGCGTACGTATACGCGCCGCGCCGCACGGCGCGACGCCGCCCACGGCAGCCCGCGCGGAACGGCCGCGTTGACGCGTCGCCGGTCGCGGCCCGCGCGATCGGAGATTACCTGGCACGCGCCTCCGTCCCGGGAAATTCTACATTTTCTCACGGCAAGTCGCGTCGATTCTCACGGCGGGAGACTTTAATATTTCAGCGGCGGCAGCCATCTTCGCCGTTGACAGTTCGCTCGGCCCAACGCGCGACGTCGATAAGCGGCCACGTGACCCATCGGCGGTGAGAGGCGAGATATCCCTCTCTCCCGCCGAGCGGGCGGCGAGGGGATTTAAAGGTCGATTTTTAAAGGGACTCGCCGTCGCGGTTGGGTATTTAAGAATACGCGAGGACGTGTTCGTTGGAACCCGGTAAACACAAAGTGACAGTACGAAAACGTCGCGGTTAACATTTCCTACTCGACAATATAACTATATATACACGTTACATTGGAGTTATGTATACAATATGTATACGACACATATTGTTGAGTGGGAAATTTTTACCGTGACGTTGCATTCGTGTTACTTTGTGTTTACTGGGAAACAATGAATATTCTCATACGGCACAGAATATCGCAGTAACATTTCCAACATTGAATACAAAACAAAATGAGAAAATATTAAAATTCCTAATAATTCCATCTTATGCAGAATTTTATTTACACTGTACTCTGAAACTTTCAAGATTTGTTATTCAAACGTATACAGCGTATACAGAATGTTTTATAATTACAGAGTGCGCAGAAGCTACGTTGTTTGAAATGCCTGTTTCTTTGCTGTATGGGATTAACATATGTCGTCCGACAAACACAGAACGGTCGCTACAATAATTGCTGGGATATATTTTACGTTTCTTGCGCCGTGGAAGCTATAAGATATTTGTTCTTTTGACTATTTTCTGATATATTTGTTTTTTAATACAACATTGAATACAAAATGAGAAAATGTTAACATGTCCCAAGAACTCCATCTTACGCAGAATTTTATTTACACTGTTCTCTGAAACTTTCAAGATTTGTGATTCAAACGTATACAGCGTATACAGAATGTTTTATAATTACAGAGTGTGCAGAAGCTCCGTGGTTCGAAATGCTCCCTCGGCATTCACGCGATTCGCTGGAAGAAGTCTGAGATCTTCCTCTGGCCACTCTTTTTCGGGAGGGATTTTTGTTTACACGATTCCGGAGCAGAGTCTTTCAAGATTTTGACAGATTCGCTGTCGTCCAATTCTGTCGATGATTCAGGTTTTATCTTCTTCGATATATCTTGATTGTCGATAAGACACAGAATTTCAGGCTCCTCCAAATTCAAGATATTCGCACTGTTGTCCGACTTCATTGATACCTTATCTTCCATTTGTATGTTTTTCTCGTCGATAAGGTTCGTTGCAAAATGATCATCCTGAGAACCGTTGTTTTTGTGACTGTCCCCGTCTCTTGGATTACTCTTGCTTTTCTCATCGCGCGTATCCTCGGTCGCGCGTTTAGTATTGTCGTTGCTATCGTCCTCGCAACTTGACAGCCACTTCATTATCTTTTCCTCTTCCGCCATTTCCTTCTCCTTGGCTGCCGAATAAAGATATCGCTTGTTATCAACGTCTTTGTTTGATAAGCTCGCGGTTTTGTTTCTTTTAAATAGCGTCTCCTTCAGACACTTGGCAGAGATCGTCGCCGAAGAGCTTGCAGTCTTTATTGGGAAGTACTTGCTCAATGGTTTTATTCTACTTCTGTTGTATAAGAAATGATAAAAATCCGAATCAGCGTTCGATGCACACTCTCGATGATACTCCGACAACATTGAGTGAAGGCGCGCTGAAAGTTAATGAAAAAAATAAATAAATGAATAAAGAAAATAAAATAACGCATAAATAAAAACGATTATAATTTCGGTATATATTAATACTTTTTAATGAACATGTTAATGTGGATACCTATCGCAATATCGTGATGAATTAAATGTGCATACATCGCTGCCACGTCGTCCCGCAGCTTCGTGTCTCCGAAAGTAAAATAGACCATCGATCGGCCTGCAACTGCAGCAGCCATTAACTGTATCAAAACTTTCAATTTCGGATTTCCGCGAAACGCGCCACATCCCCAGTTTCCCGTTGCGATAGCCGGCAGCGTATTCTTGTGCATATCAGATCCGACGAATCCAACATAAGCCTGCGAAGAATGCCATACCGTGCGATAGAATTAAAGCATTACATTGAAATAAATAGTAATTTTTTTACAGCCTGCAACTAATAGTTTTTGAGTTTTAGAGAGAATATTATTGAAAAAGAATATTAAATTATGTAATAATCTATATAAAAATGACAAAGGTATGAACAAAGTGGTTTCGCGTTTATGATAATTTAGGAATCTGAGACATAAGCTTCACAAACTTTTACATAAATCCATTCCGATCGTGATGACATTCACATCGAGTCTACAAACCTTGTTAAGCTCACGATTTACGTTGTCCATATTGAATTGCAACGAGGATTGTCTGAAGTATAGGGCATCGATAGCGACGATTGACGTCATACGTCTACCGCTATTGTCCCTCGGTGTCTCGTCAACAAAATCGCCTTTCCATTTGAAAGTGTTGCTGTACCCTTCGTATTTACTGTACCGCTCGATACCGCTGACGATGAGCGCTTCTGTATCATCTAGTTCTTCCGTGACCAACATAGTAACCATAAGTTCTGGACATATAACGAACCGTATTTCTTCCTGCACGCAGCCTAAGCCTAGCACGCCTCCACCCACATATCTATTCATGTATGAGAAAGAAAATTAGTAAATATTAAAAGAAATTAATAATTTAAAAAAAATCTCTTTAGGTCTCTTGTTTCTTTTTCTTGTTATGTCTGTTTTATAATTTCATAAACGTTTTAACGTCTTAAACAATACTTGGTAAAGTTTTCAAGCCAGAACACGAAAGACTTACTTATTTGCAAAGTCCACTTGGAGCAATCCAGCTCCCTCACTTTCGATCGTCCCTTTACTCGTTATGTGTAACGGTGGCAATTTTTGGTCTTGCAAATTCCACTTTGGACAGTTTTCCAACGGGATGTAACGTCGTTCGATTGTTATTATACCTTCAGGTGCTGCTCTATGTAAAAATTGTACGGTGATTCAAGTTCTACCGTGCGTATCACGACCTTTATCACGACGTATTGACAGCGTACACAGATATTCATTCGAAATATTATTCATTATATAAAAGAATTCATAATTATGCGGTACTCACCTTTAGTTGTTACCCTCCTGAAATAATGGAGAAGACATTTAATCTTTTCCATTACTGCGTCGCATTGGCTGTGTTTCTCGTTATAAGAAGCATACAATCTAAAATATGCAATCGGAAGAATACCAAATAAATAAATAAAATATTCTATGAAATAATCTTTAATAACGAATTTAGATAATTTGGAATCTTACCTATTAAAATTAATATATGGATACGTTGCATATTCCGATTGTGGATTACTGGAATTACGTCTAGGAAATGTACAAAGAAAGGCATTTGCAAGTAGCGAAGCTACTTGTAATTGGCTTAAACTAATAAAGCCGTTGCAGTGACGTTTCAACAAGGGTACTGCACCAGTTAACAACACAGGAAGCTGCAATGCCAATTGGACTATTTTTGGCATCAAACGTTCAAAGAACATGATCGTCTCTTCCGAGTCCATGACCTGCATCAAAATTTTTCTTGTTAATTATAATTTTTAAAGAATGCAATTCAAATACAGTGCACCTCTGAGAAGAGTATACCTCTGAGAAAAAATGATGGAGCGCTGCAAAATTCCAGCGCTGTGCGTAAATTTGATTGTACGAAAGTATAGCCTCTTCTAATTGTTGGCTGGAAAGAATGCTTCTTAGCAAGGCTTCCTGGATCATCTCCCACCTATTTCGGCAGCTGCGACTTCCAGGTCTCTAAAATAGAGTCTACGTAATATCACGAATCACTTGCACTAGGTATATGAACGATCATAATATAATATTAAAAAGTTAAACCGTGATTTGAATCGAATCAATATATTAATTTTTTTTATAGAAAATCTTGCCGCTCACACACTGTCGTTCAATGCAAAATTCTTCAAGAACGTTAAAATCCTTAAAGTACTTAAACAATATTTTGTGCGCACGTAAAAAGAACTTTTTCAAATTTACGAAATAATAAGAAAACAGGTTCATCAGCTATGTATGACTTAAAATTTACTTTATGAGAGCTTAATTCGGAAATACGCAATTAAAATTTTGAATGGCAATGGACAGTTTACAAGTCCATTTCACGTCTATAGAGAATCTCCGTGGAAAAGTGTGCAAGCGTCGGACACTTTATTTGGCAACATGTACCTGTTCTATCGGATACAAACTATGCGAGGAATGCGGCATCCGTACGTAGCCCTGGCTCCACTTGTCTGTTTGATGCGTCGGATACGGTTTTGGTGGTCCGTGCGTCCGCAATGGTAACTACATGGACAAAAAAAGCACGTTACAACGTGTATATTCGTGTGAGGCGACGCACAAAGTTGAAATTAATAATTCAAACGGTAACACCACTGTTTCTGTTTCGGTAAAATCATACCAGAAATAATACTGTATGACGAGGAGAGACGACGATCGGCGGATGCTCCTGATATTCATAAACACCCAGACCCTTGCGTATCTCGTCCATACTCCGTCCCTTCCACTCGGGCACGTCGTCGGAAGGCTCAGGCTCGTTAACGCCAATGGACATGGAGCTCGCTGTGAAACCAGAGAGACACCGTTGGCATATTAAACTCAACACAAGGCACGATTTACACGCGCGGGATCCTTACAATCCGACGTGGCGGCCGTGTTGGTGCTCTGCGACACTTCCACATCCGAGAACAGGTCCATAGAAAGCTCCTCCTCGAACGTTCGTTCCGACTCCGACATTCTACCTTCCAGACGTGCCTGAGAGCGCCGCGTGCAGTGGCAGCGAGACGAGAGGACGAGGACGGTTGTTATTATTATCCATTAGGAGCATTGGAGGAAAATACATTAATATTAGAGCGATGCCTCTGCAGTGAGATAACCAAAGCAACCGGACCTACGAGAAATTTGTCGGCGAAATCCAGCGGCGAGCGTCGTCGGCAGAGCGTCAATCCTCACGCGACCTTGCACGTCGTGACATGACTACGGCGGAATTCCGATTGCGTTTAGTATTCTATGCCTTGTATACACAAATGTATGCACGCGCGAGCCGTACGAGCCGCTGTTTAGGAGTTCAGGGGGGCCGACGCCGAGTCAGCCGAGTGGTTATGGCAGCTGTGGCGGTGCGTGAATGCAAAGCTCGTGTGACTGACCGCATTTCTGCTGAGACACGAAAACCAATCTTGAACTGTCAGACTTAAAAAAATATTTATTAAATGTACATATCCCAATATATGTATATAAATAGAAATGTTAATATAGTTACATCTTGGCAATGTATTTTCTTGATAAAGCTTTAGCGTAGTCTCTATTGTTTTCAGGAAGGAAAAATATTTTTTTACTAGGTTGTCAAATATTACAAAGCATATTATGAATTATTGTTGATTTTTCTTTATTATAACTTATTATGTTGATTTAGCTTTATTATAATTTATTACATCTTTCGTTTTATTCGCGTTTATTCTGTAATTTATAAATTTAATATCAAGTATTTCGAATATTTTCTTCCAAAATATATTATTTGCTGCATTCTCACATTCTTCCACACATTCCTGCAGACACTCTTTCTTTCCTCCTTTTATTTGTTATACTTACATTTACACACAGTTTATTATTATAATTTAGTCTATCTTATTCTAATTATTTTGCACTTGCGTTGTCCCATTTAGGATGGGACTATATATATAACTTTTAGAGATAGGTAAAAATGTATTTATATTATATATAGACATAAAATATTTACGTGCAATACATTCAAGTATAACAAATTTTTAACATTTTTACGAATGGATATTTTTTTGTATAATTTTTATTCTATTTATATATTTTATTTTCATTCGTTATTGTGGTATTAGATTACGTAGATAGCTCAGTATTTCCTCCGTATCTTTCATTAGAATTGTTTGTCTAGGATATTTAAAACAATTCCCAGACAACAATAAATTCCTACAAAAAATTATTATATAATTAAGACATGGCGAAACATCAAGCACATTATGTCTACTGAAAACAAATGGTATAAAAATATAAGCAATATTATGCACGTAATACATGAAACGTTTCGTACCTCAAGTTTTTCAAGTTTCCAAGCTCAGGGGGTACGTGAGCGATATTGTTATTTGTCAGATTTAAAACTGCTAGTCTTTTTAATTTTTCCAAAAGTGGCACATCTATTTTTACGATTATGTTATCATTGGCAATTAAACTTTCTAAAGATACAACGTCATAAATAGCTTCTGGTAACTCGGTAAATCTGCAAAATAATAGCATAGTATACATTTTGATGTTAAAAGAAAATGTTGCAAAGTTAAAATCATCGTTGCAATACCTGTTAAACGAGATGTCGATATATCGCAAGTATTTCAGGCAACCGAGGCTCGCGGGGAGAGATTGCAAATAATTGTTATTTAAATCTAAAACTTGTAAACATTTGTACTTTTCACCAATCCATTCTGGCAAGCTTGTTAAATGATTTGACGTTAATTTTAGGTCCGTCACTGTAGTGATCGTCGACATTTTATCAGACAGCACTGACAGTTTGTTTCTGCTCAAGTCAATGGTTGTGACGGAGACTTCCGCTGCCGCTTCCAATGGTTCGTCAGGTAATTCCACAAGATTTTGTCCAGCTAAGCTGAACAACTTTGTACTCTTCATTACGTATCTATATTATTATAAATTACAATTAATTTTATTACTAATTGTAAAAGTAATTGTATACACATAAAATACTGTATAAAGATTTTTTTAAATATAATAAACATCTCGCGTGATCATATCACGTAACAGATCAGCATTTACATACTTGTCAGGACAAATGCTATTGCTGACACTAGGTTGTAATAATTCTCTCGCGTGTATACTTGTAGTGTCTACAATTTGGCGAACGTGTGTTAAAATGCGAGATGTACCGCATCGTATTATGTCTGCCCTTACGTTCTTTATATCATTACCCTCGACTATGAATTGCTTTAAATTGGGCAGTATACCGATGCAAAAGGGTATTCTGTAAAGATTGATTTTAATGAACGATCTAAATAAATATTAAATGTGTTAAGAGAAAAAGATATATAACATACAAAGTTATATTATTATGCGACAAGTCAAAAACTTCCAGATTGATTAATTTGATTATTTCTTCAGGTATCACTTCAATTTTATTGCTTTGTAATGTGAGCTTCTTTAGATGTCTTATTCCTTCTAAGCGTTCCGGAATAATTTCCTACAAGAGAAAAGGAATTGTCTTATTGTTAGTAAAAGCAGTTTGTAATTGAATTTTAGTCTTGATTGAATCAAGTCTATATGTATACGTTAACACATACAGGAATGTTATTGTTATCCAAATGTAATACTGTTAAAGCTGAACAATCTGATATGTCTGGAAATTCCTGCAAATTATTTGACTGGAGCATAATTTGTTCTACTTTTCGCAATTCACCTAATGGCGGTAATGTATCCAATTGATTAAAGCTGACGTCTAACGTTTTTAACGCTGCCAAAAAATATAATCCAAGTAAATATCGCAAAATATGACATACTTTTTGCATTAATTATTATGTTGTATATGAGAGAAACTTACATCTCATACTTGTTACATCAGGTGGTAATTCTTTTATCATATTGTGACATAAATTTAATGTCTCTAGTCGCACCAAGTATCCCATTCCAATCGGTAATTCGTTTAAATTGTTATATGATAAATCCTAAAAAGACACGTAATTCATTCGTTTAGAAAATTGGCTTCACACAATTATGTATAATGCATAGTACGGCGTATTTTTTTACCAAATAAGTTAACATGACTAAATTTCCAAACTCGGCCTCGAGTGTGCTTATATTATTATTTTTTAGATATAACTCGCACAAGTCTTCCAACACATAAAATTGATGAGGTAACGTTTGTAACTTGTTGTCTGATAGATTTAATTTCCTTAGTCTGCACAGAGAACCGATCTCAGGTGGTAGTTCTTCTAACAAATTGTTGTGCAACTGGAAACAATATTAGAAAATATGTCAGATAGAATATACTGAAATATTAACAATGACGTACACGTTTAAAATCACAGGGCGCACGACAAATAATTTATACGTACGTCCAACGTGCTCAATTCCGTTAGTAATTGTATTTTGTCACTGATTACAGTTAAACTATTGAAGCTCAGATCTAACATCTTCAGCGGCTCATGTTCCCACCATCGCTCTTCCTCTGGTACGTAATCGAGCTCGAAATGCAAATCACGTAATTCCTCTTCTGTTAATTCGTTTATATTCCATATTCTGTCAGGTACTGTAACGCATGTGAATTCCTACATTCAGGATTCCGTCCTTTCCGCAATGTTGCCATTAAATTCATTGAATACGTCAGAGTAAATTTACTTACCTTGTGACAATGAACTTATTTCTACATTATTTGTCAAGCACATCTGAGAATAATCTTCTAATACACAATATTTAGCAAAACATGCAAAGCAACTTATTAAAATAATGATTTTCATGTGATATCAAGCATGTTTCACTTGTAATAATATAAAATTATATATGCATCGATTGTTTTTAATTAAATGGCATGTATAATGAAGCATCATTAGTGACACAACATCAAATAAGATAAATGTTAAACCTAAATGTTAAATTAAAAAAAAACATAACATTTCTGCTGATAGAATTTGGAATTTTGTTGTACATACTTGTGACTTGCGTTTATATACATATATATAATTAAAAGTACATATATATAAAAAAAAGAAACACAATTGCGTGAAACCAGATTTATTTGACTTCTACATTACTGGACTTACAGCTAAATTATTTGTAGGATATAAATATATCACAAAGCTGCCAATTCACTGTACACCAATTATTATCTAAACTAATAGTAATACATCAAAATACAAATTTTGGTATTTTATACATAAAAAAACTTGACGGATAACAGGGAAACATTCGGCGCTGCTCACTTCTTTGCATTCTCATTCATGTCTATAAGATTCCATGTTGCATCATGTAAGATTCTCTGGGATCTAGACTCTTTAGAAAAAAACTTCTTAATACATCATTAAAAAAATGTCCTCAAAGAATTTTACATGATAAACAGGAGGTTTGCTTTTTACAGCTGAACTAGTTTACCTTTTATATTTTAAATGAACGACATATACACATATTCGAAATTTGGCAAAAACGAAAAGAAAAATGCTACGACAGTCTAGTGCAACAATAAAAAACAAACCTAGGGAAACATTTGGCACTGGTTCGCTTTCTGCACATCTTGTTCACAACGCACATGTGCATATCATATCGAATACAATTAATAAAATCTAACAATAAATACTTGTTGAATATTCCTTGCCAAGCGATGATCAACAGGCAATAAAGTGACAGAAGAACTGTGTCATGTACTTGAGACTTTGTGTAGATCAATGAAATCATAAATGTTTAATGAGTAACGCGACGGTACTTGGATATATCACCGCAAGCATGCATATCCGTCCAATTACGAGTATAAGCTCTCCGAGCTATAATCTAAATAAAAAAAACTGGGGCATGCTCAAGGTACGTGTGCGACGTAAACATGACATGAACGTAAACGTAATGCAAGAAAAAAAAAACGGATTCATGTGAATGGTGGAGTCGATCGTTCCATCCGTTGAGTTCATGATTCAGGGTGCACAGGCGAGTGCTCGTAAATATATATATACCCGTGGACAGTCCCTTCGACGAGAGATTCAATCGCCCTGTCTTTCTCGCCCCTAGAATAACGCTCCTCGACAACTCGTCGTTGTCCTCAGCCTTAGTGCGCCGCTTAAACACCGCCAGGTGATTGGCTTTTTTCCTGTCGCCGCTCATCGTGGCACGGAATACCCATCGATGCGCGTATCCTTCACTCGGCGACCTCCCTTCTACGCAGAAGAACGTGGACGGTGTCACGTAAACCAACGTAAACACAGGTGCGAGAGAAGCTGCTGCGTAACTGCACCGCGCGTGCACTTTCTACACCTGAAATGAAAGAAATATAATTGGACGTTGGAAAAAAAGGGATGGATATATATAAATTGTTGAGATTAGAAAGAGAAAGAGATATTAAATTAGATTAATATCCATTTCTACTAATGAGGATTAACATTAATCTCGGTTTAACTTACTTTCTATCTTTTTTTAATTCTTAGGACTAAAAAAAAGATAGAAAGTAAGTTAAACTGAGATTAAAGTTAATCTGCCGTGGTTAAAGTAGACATAAATATTGGAGAGAAAGAGATACATGGTCTGTTCGGTTTCGTTGCACTTCTGCACTAGTGCAACAAGTTAGAACGATCGAACATATATTTGTTTCCTTCTAACTTCAAACGAACAGGCCTATAAATTAGATTTTGGAAAAACAAAAAGGAAAAATGAAAAATCCGACAGGAAAAAAATAATAAAGAAAAAAATGTAAAATACTACGCGACATTATCGACGCAGCGTGATTGTCGACTGAGCAGAATTGCAGTTATGAACGTAGGTGGCATACTCGCGTCGAAAGCGACAAACTCGAGTTTTACCTGCACCTCTCTGCACCGCGTGCACTTGAGGGCCGCTCCGCATGAATCTGTTTCAATGATAAAAACTCGATAAATGTCTCGGAGCGCGATTTAATTCGCTCGATCGATCGCGCGAAGCGAGAGCGCGCCGACGAATTTCGCGGTCAAGGCGTCCTTCGCGCGCGCAGGATCGCTTCTGCCCTCCAGGCGGCGGGCTCCATGTGTAGCTGCCTTCACGCTTGTTCGCGAGCTTCGAGCCTGGCGCGGAGTGCAGAAGCTGATGGCAGACTCGGTGCCGCCTTAGCTGAGGAGTTCAGAGTTCGGAGGAGTTCGCCGCTACCGATCGGGGGTACGAGCGGAGCCAGGGACACGCTCATACACGGATCGAGGTACGGGCAACACTCGCGCGCAAGGAAGACGACGGAAAATTCGTGCCGTCCATTTGTGCGAGCGGTTGGCAGGATTTGTCGTGCGTACGATACGCGCGGTGTCGGCGGTCCCGTGCTGACGGCGTCCGGCGCACGAGAAGAAGGCGAGCCACGTCGGCGGCGAGGTATCTCGGGGGTGAAGGCGCGCGCGCGCGCGCGAGTGAGCGAGCGAGTGCAAGCGGTGGTGAGCGATCCGCGCGAAACGACGGCGCGAGGGGGGATCTCCCTCGCCCGCGTCCCGGTGCGGACAGCAG
>VBVQ01001985.1:4384-28618 GCA_011636635.1 Tetramorium simillimum | reverse complement strand
GAGAGAGAGAGAGAGGAGGGCGCACCACAAGCTCGAAAGTTGGGAAAAAGCCAAGGAAGGGGTTGTGCTTGGTGCGCGGGCCAGCCGGAGGGCGCAAGCTCCGGGTCTTCCTGTGCCCTCCCACTTGGTCGCGCGATAGGTGGAGCTTTCCTACCCGCCAATACATGTCCCGGGGAACGCGTACTCGCTCCCGAGCGGCGCGAGTAGTGCCGAGCCGCCGCCACCGCCACCGTCAGTCCTTCCACATCCACACGAAAACGCGCGTCCCACGGTGGTGGCACCGTGGTGTGTGGTGGCCTCTCGGCGCCGGCTCCGCTGCTGCTGCTGCCGCGCCATGCGTGGCTGATCAGGTCAGGAGGGTTGTTAGGGCCCCGGTGAGAGAGGATAACACGCGCGCGATAAGGCCGCGGAGCATCAACCGCGAACGCGGTCACATAACCGCCGCCCGGCGAAGGGCGGCCAGGAGTCCATCGAGTGACGGGATGTATGATCGTAGGGATGTATGATCGGAAGGGTTGGGTCGTCAGGTGAAAATTAGCACGGACTCGCGTCGTATGGTGTGCTGTGTGCGCCAAGAGAGATGTCGGTGAACGTAAGAATAGTTCTGCTAATGTGGACCGATGTGCGCGGAAAGCTCGGTTACGTGGCGGCACGAAGAGAGTGAATCTCTGTTATTCCGGGTCTGGTAAAAGCGGGTTGTGTTACCGAGGTGTCGCACTCGTGACGGAACATGGGAATCATCCAGTAATTATCGCGCTTTGGAGGATATTTTCTCGATGATGGCAAAATTTATACATAATATGCATTATAGCGTTCTCAAAAAAAATTTTTTTAAATGAATATTCTCTTTTTCCTATTTTAACTTTTTAAGAAGAAGAACATGATAATAATCGAGGAGTGATCGCGTGACGATATTCCAAATAATACAATACAGTATGTATTAATTTTCGGTTTTCATTGTTAGCATGCCTAAAATTGTGTGAATTTTAATTTTTGCAAATGCTTGGTTTGAATTATGCATCTATTATTATAATGGCTAAATTCTATAACAAAACTTTTTTCTTTTCTAATTTGCTCTTTACTAGCAATATACATTATGTTACTATGTATAAATATAGTCTCGGTTATGTTTTATATATTATACGTATATGAGAGAAATTATTGTCATATAGAGAATAGATTATCACTGCATTAAATTTCTTGGCTGTTTTATATTTTACGATCGTTGCGTGACAATTTAGCATGCTCGTAAAATTGTTTTGTCAGGGTAGAAAAAAAGTAGCGATCGATAAAGATACGAAATTTTCAATAAATTATTGGTATGTACCCTTGCATAACGATTTAAAGGTAATTATATGTTAATACGCGTAAATTAATCGGTGCGTGCGGAGTTTCTCGAGGCATTCCAGTAACTGAGCTATTCGAATATATATGGAATTATATACGCGATTTAATGATTTTATGGATTCGGCTGGATTGCTAAAATTATATATACGGATTTGTCAATTACGCAACATTTTGTTTATTGTTACAGTAATGAAAATTTCTTGAAAATAAAATAGGACTGTAACAATTATAGAGTCGTAATAGATAAATTCGTAAAAAATATAAGTTTTATAATGGAAAGCATATTTCATAATTATATTTAATATAGTTAAGAAAAAGTGTAATTACTAGTATAGTTACTAGAGATTTTGAAGATATATATGACACATTGATGACATTTGACACCATTTCTGAAAATAAATAAAAACTACAAAGATATAAAAAAATGAAACATAAACGGAATACGAATAAAGAATTATTAGAAAAAGATTCCGAGATTATCAGTGACGACAAATTGATTTTCGTGTGTATAAAATATACACTGGGTCTTGAAACGAAAAAAAGTAAGTGATTAGCGAAAAATTTATGCGAGAAAGTTTGTAAAACACTTGAGGACATCGATTGAAACTTTTCTCGCGATATAAAGTTATATGTGCAACAGCAAAGTAACATCATGTTATTTACATGTATACTTTTATAACTCTTTTATTCATGATCAATTCGAAATAAACTTCTTTTTTCGAGAAATGCATCGCGATAGATGGAAATTACTTCCGAGTGAAGCGTTGCCAAAATGCCGGGTGTGTCTATACCGCGTGTGCTATCGAGCGGTAGAAAGAGATTATGTTCGTAACGATACGTAGCAGGAAATATTTGATACGATACGCGTTTGAGAGATGCTACGTTCGTTATTTTTCCTAGATAGCTAAAAAGCGTGATATGTCCAGGACAAATCGAAAATCTAAACAACGTGAAAAATAAAATTAGAATAAAGCTTCGATATTATCCAACATATATAAAAGTGAAAAAAAAACAATTTTGTAAAGAAAAGAACGAAAATATAATTAATAATACGTTTGAAATAAGAAAGTATAATTTATAATATATCTTTATAAAATGCGACTTTATTTTTGTGTGCACGTAAAATTTTTACACAATGCTACAAGATATGAAAAAGGAAATTTGAATTTTATTTTATATTTTCGAAATTCCAATTATTTTCGAATGTTACATATTATCCTGTTAAAAAAAATCGCTTTTTATCACTGAAAAATTTTATCCTCGAACTTGTATAGTTTATTGAAATGTTCATAAAGTGCTTTTTTTTTTTAATTACATTTTGCTTCCATTTTATTGAAACTCAATAATCTATATGTCACGAAACGATGCGGAAGACAGCGCGTGAATAAATTGCTGTTTGACGATACCAATGACATTTTAATCGTTGCCTTGCATTACACTTAACTCTCTCTTCTACAATTTTGGTGCATAACGTATATCGTGCGAGGCAAGTAAATTTAGGTAATGAGACTTTCCAAACATGTTAGCATGAGCTCTTGTTTGCCAGATGCGCTAACACATAAATTCCTGTTTGCCGCAGCATATAGTAGCTACGAAATATATACTTCAACGGATGCTTGCAAAGCACTTTGAAATACCTTATGAATATAGACCGATTTCTCTCGTATATATTTTACGCGATTTTATGAATAGTAGTAGTACAACTTGTATAGCTTTCAAGATTTAAAAGAAGTTATTGTAAAAATAAGTTTTCGTAAACATATTCCCAGAAGCTAATAATTTCGAATATGTTTTACCTTTCAATTAGTTTTTAATTTTTTTTACGACTACATACCCTGCAATATAACTGACATATCGAGGGATTAAGAAATAATATAAGATATAAACTGCAAATATGGAAAGAGAATGGATTTAAAGCGACTAATAAACCAGAGCCTACATAGTCGCAAGCGTAAACCGAGCTAATGAGTAACAAGATACATACGTATTCCCAAGTTACATATTAATTAAATCTCCGAGATATCGGTCGTTATATATAGAGAAACTCTTCGTGTCGTGTAAGGTACTCCCGTATGGCTTTTGTATCTCGGAAGCATGATCTTCGAGCTACGATTGGTACATGTGTCGAGCTGTGTGATCGCGCGAGAAAGGTGTGCCGCGCGATCGATGGCGAATTTTCTCTCAGTCGGCTTTCAGCCGGTAGATCGTTACCATCGATTCTGTCGGATCTCTCGTCGATCGCTCCTCGTGCGTATTGAACAGTTCGCATCGCTTGAGACGCTTGAGATCAAGAGCTGTGAATTTCTCTTGTATCAGTATCTTTTTATTCGCGCATTCCAAATATTTTTCCCGTGTTGTCTAAGAATATAAATCCAAAAAAAAGGCACTCTCTCTCTTGTTTTAATATTATGTATATTCTTACGATTTAGATCATTCTATCGCTGCAATCTTTTTCATTGCCGATCCGGTGGTTTTTCCTCCGACGTTTAAATATCTCGAGAAATTCTTTCAATTTACAAATTGAGATTTCTTCCAGTTCCACATATGATCATCGATAGTAGCTTAAAATTTAAATTTACTGGCTAATGTATCGTAGTTATCCTTAAAAATTAAAGATCAACGAGATGATTGACGTCTGTCCGTGGGGAAGATCAGCGCAAAGCTTATTCGAGGTGTTCTTTTCGAATTGCAGATCAAATATAAGTGCGCGCGTGTGGTTCGTGTGTGTGTACATGTGCCATCATCACCACCGTCCGCAGCAGTAACGGAAAAGAAGAGGGCTCGACCCGCAGTGGCCGGAATCACCGAAAAATGGACGCGACGCCGCAACGAGTTATTTCTGGTTTGCTTTTGTTCGTCCTCGCCACATTACACTTTGGTAAGTCCCTTTGATTACTATCGTAGTTAACGAGCATGGTGTGATCGCCAAACTTACAATAAAGAGATGCAACATTATGCCATTCGGAAAAATCAACTTGAATCGAAGAAGGAAATGGCGTACTATACAGGTAGTCCTTGCTTACTTTCCGGAACACTATTTCAAATACCGATCTCATGATATAAAATAACTTTGGAAAAGTTGAGTTAGGAAATTATGATTATTAACAAGTTTCTGTAATTTTTTACGGCAACTTTTTACTAATATCATTCTTGAAAATACGAAAGAATCACGATAAAATATAATTTTTATTACATGTTGTCGAAATTTTTAAAAATTTGTTTTTTTTTCTACTCGTGATTATCAATTTCATGATTTACTTATGACATCACATGTTATGCACTCATATATTATATTTTATTTATACTTTTGTTATTTATCTAGATCTTTTAGTGACTCGTGTATCTAGTTTAATATTATTGCGCCATAGTATCATAATGTTTAAATGTAAATGTCCGCAATATATGCGTGATGTATTACGACTACGCAAACAGCCATTTTTCCGCATACCGTAAGAGTTAATATATTTATTCAGCTCGTAATAGACTGGCATTGTGGTGTGTACTCAGAGAAAGCTGTGTTATAATAATTTCAAATGGATTCGCGTGCGGTGCATCGCGCTGTAGAAGCAGTGCAAGCAGTTACCTGCAGTTATTGTTATTACGCCGCGCCTATTATTTTGCGGTAACGTTCGCATCTCGAGTCTTGTTATTACACAAAGCGATTTAAATTGCGCGACCTTCCGTTCCTTGGCACAGACGGATGTAGGAAAGTACCTTATGAAACGTTCGCGCCGGCCTCTCGACCTTCCGAGAGAAAAATACGTGACTGTTTCATAAAATTTCGCCAAATCGCCTCTGCGTTAACTCTACGCGGATGTATTACTACACAACATCGTCATTTGGCTAACAATAAGCTATGCAATATTCGTAACGGAAATAGTATAAACACTTAAAATTACTATGAAACACATAAATGAAGTGATGCAGTGTAAGAGCCATTGTCATATTGTTGGACTTTCTAAGGCCAGACGATTCAACCTCAATGTTACGTTTATATACGTGCGAAACGCGTGTCTGCCGCGATAAAATCTGAAAGGAACAAGGCCTCAAAATTTAATTTAACCACGGACAGTTTACAACTTTGATCTTGTCAGCTCCAGAAGGACAGTCTGCAACGAGTTCTTTCGGTATACCTATTTTCTCGGTTAAAAAAAACACAAGATACTCTCTAAAACAGTATTTTTGGGTGTTTTTGGCCTTTATTTATGCAATATTGAATGATATTGGAATTATACATATATGTATAATATAACATCTATAGAAATTAAGAATGAAAGAGCCGATTTTTTTAGTTTTATATATACATATCATCGTTTTAGGTATTTAAAAATGTTACTGTGAGAGAACAAGATTAGTTTGCCATTTTCACGAGTCGGAAATATCACGAGTCGGAAGAACATTCGTGTTATGCATTCAACGGCCTTGTTTCGCATGGAATTCGATCACGGTGAATCGCCGCCAATCGGTAAAAATAATGTCGCGACGTCGCTGCTGACATTCGCGATTGCGGCTGTAATTTGAAAACTTTTAGCGATTTAGAACATAAATTGTAAAGGGAAACGGGGACGCGGCCGTCTTGACGATGCGACGCGCAAGTAGACGGCGGTAAATACGTCGCCGTAATTGCATAATGGCCACGGTGTGTCCGCACCAAGATACCGAAGCCCTGGCCTGGTTTTTGCTAGAAGACTTTCACTCGGCATCACTATCTTTCTCTTTCTCCACCTGTCTCTTTCTGCCGATGCTGGGGTCGCTTTCCGTCTCGTCGCTCGTTCCTCGCTCGTTTCCTCTCAAACGTCGGTCTCATCGACCGAACTCGCTTTCAAACCAGTTCGCCATCATCGGTGAATCGAAGGGCTCCGCCAAAATCGTCGGATAATCCATTTCAGCGATTTCACGGCGAACACAAAAGCGTGAATAAGTCAGCGTTATCATACCGTTCCCTCCCGGGAATTCGATTTGTCTTACCTTACTTTACTTAATACAAAGTAATACCGAGTTATTCATCTCATGTTTAATAAAAAATGAATTATTAAATCTTTTTATCGTTTAAAACGTCCGTAGACATGAATTACGACAAGCAAGGATGTAAGAGATCTTGATGTTAAAGAAGAACAAGATTTTATGTAATCCTATGCTTTTGGATTCTTTAATTCTTTATGCAGACTTTCTATTAATAACGGTATATTTTTCATGATACCGATTTGTAACAAATGTAATTTTTAAAGCGAACATGGAATTACATTCTTGTAAAGACGGTTTTAAAATATATACACCATAGTTTTATTTTTATTAACTTTATATCATTTAAAATTTGATAAGATTTTTCTTTTAATTTATTATCATAGATATTGTACGTTAATTTGTAAATATGCAATACGATGCAAGAATTGTAGCCAACTCTTTCATTAAACGTTTAATGAAAGGATGTATTAAAACAAATATTGCCACTTTTCTCATGCTAAATCTAAATTACATTAGGGAGAAATTGAATCCCGAGAATACTTCTTTACGGATTATTTTCTAATCAAGTTCTATGAGTCTCTCTCCATGTTCTCTTGTATCTCATTTTATCTTTATTTACGGACTATTCACTTAATAGACGTAATGCATTGAAATTCTTTCGTAATTAAACTCGAGCTTTATTCTTAAACCATTGTTCCCATGTATCAAAACGTGTTTTATAAAAAGCACATTTATTTATTACGCGTAATATTATTTTTATAGGAATGTGGGAATTTTCTTTTCTCGCACGTGAAGCGTTATTTCATAATTATTTAATATTAAATAACTGTAAATTCTTTTAATTATAAATATTTTATTAAAAAAATTTTTCATTAAATTAATCTAATAGAAAATTTGTCATTCTAAAACATATTGTTAGTTTAGAAGAATCTTTATTTTTCCAATAGCTTATAACTGAAAAAACTATTGATCTTTATTACCGTGTATATGTGTTAAGGAGAACGTTCTACAACGCTCGTAGAGAGAATTGTCCGAGGCGAAGAATACTCTACGATAAAAATTGTCGCTGACGATCAGCGGCGTCCACTTGAGAGGCACTACGACAGATTCCAAACGTACAACGAACACCGATTGCGCGAGTATCGGCGAGGCGAGCGCGTGTAGCCTCCAATAAAACCCCCGGTCGAAGCCGTTCGATCGCTCTCGACGAACTCGAATCGGACAATACCCGGCCTCCTGACGCGGATATACGGTCCCTCCGCTCGTCCGGGATAACCCGCGAGGTCTCTCGGGCATACACATACGCCCGCATGTTGCTGGCGGGGCATAATACCACGAGTGCCCCACGGCTGTACTTGTGTGCTATCAAACACACGAGCGGGCGGCGGGAGGGAGAGGGGGGGGGGACAACTTCACACACCCTCCGAAATGTGAATTTGTATAAAATTGATATAGCATTTGATTGATTACAATTTGTCTATATTTGCCCATAAATAATCATTTTTAAGAACAAATATAAATAAATGGTGGAACTTTCTATACGCTAATTTAAATTTTGAGCGATACAGGATTGCAGATAGCAATGTATGAGCGAATTATTGCATTTGTGCATACAACAATTAGGTATGCAGAAAAGCTACTTTAGGCCGCGCGTGCCCAGCACGACAAGTAGCGATATCCTTTCCTTCTCCCGGACTTTCAGCAATAAATCTGTATTAACAAGGCACGCTGCGATAACGTGCCATTATGCGCGTTAACTGTATGCATACATCATACGCTGCAGCGAAGCACAAATCAAAATATCGAGAGGAAGTTTTCATCATGTTAATTATTTAACCATATATTAATAATGTAATCTGTATGGAAATACGAAATTAACGGGTATAATTCGAATCCGGTCAAAAAGAAAGGGGGCAAAAGAGAGTGAGAGAGGGAAACATTGCTAAAATTAATTGGTACGAATTGGCGATGTAGCTGATGAATCCAAGAACAATGCATGATATCATCGTAGTCATACTTGGCTTCTTACAGTATCGTAGAATTTAATTTGCATCTCATCTAACGATTTACGCATCGATCTAAAAACGGTGTTCTTTATAAATATCGCGAATAGACAGAACGTCAGCTGTGCAAGATAAATATGATTTTTTTTTAATCAATAAAATGACATCGCAGCAAGTCCATCGCTTAATTCATCAGCAAAGAGAAAATGTCGTTAAATATAGATGGCATTGTGCCGTAATAAAACCATAAAACGTCTCGACCTTTTTTAGAATTCTATGGGGACTTGAATGTCGCGGATAGTCTGACAATGAGTCATGAGAGATAATACGTCTAACGTTTCTGTGCCTAATGTACCGTCTGATCCACATGTTCCGAGAAGAAATATATAACCGTGGGGGTCACAAATAAATATACTTCTGCTTGTTATATCAATATAAATCTTTTTCTCGAGCATCTACGCATATTTTCATGTAACGTATATTCTGCATATTAACCCGTGTGCTATAAGCGCTATTATTGTACACATCGAAGACAAAAAATTTTCTATTTAAGCATATATTAAATCGCATATAATTTAATATAAGATAATATATAAGAATAATGTAAGATTTAATATAAGATAATTTCTAGGGAAACGAAATTACCAAATATAACTTAAATCCGGTTTTTCTTTATACGAAAGAAAGAAAAAAAAATTACACATTACGGAACCATAACTCGTGACGACTATATACTTATTATATTTATAAGATGCACTTTCATTTGCAGTAAAAAGTTTAAGACACCGCAGATATAGGCGATATTTTGCATATCACACACAGGTGAACAGCACAGGTGCACAGGCTGTAATTTTGCGCACGATATGTGTAAAAGCGCCATTAATTGCTAATTTTGTATCGTGCGACATGCGCAGGATTTATGTACAAATGACACTATACGGAAAATTTGGAAACAAATGTTTAGTTTGCTCGATCAAATTGTAAACGTACATAGATAAGTGAAAAATATCGTTACATAGATTCCACATAACTATGTGATTGTGCAGAATAATAGTTTGAGTAAAATAAAGAATTTAAATTCGATTTCCGTGAAATATGGAATATCTAATCAGGCGGAAGAAAAGAAAGCTAGAATGCGTAAAAACCATATACAATATTGGCGCCCGATTCGGAGGAGTAATATATTATACAATATCGTAATCCAATTAAAGAAAATTAAAAAAGAAACAGAATAATAGCAAATAGTTAAAAAATAATAGTCAGTTCGAATCAAGTTTCAATCATCGAACGGTGTATTGTAATGGCATAAAAAAATTATACATATTGCTACATGTGTTAATATAATCCAAAAAATTGCGATATTCATTAAATATAAAATCGGTCTTCTCGTAAAATATTTTTAGGAAAAGTGGATTTCATTGTATCTCTTCTTGCATTCCAATCATTCGAAAATGCGGCTGGATTTTTATTGAACGAATCATTCACAATAAATTTATTCCGATTTGTGTATACTGTATAGTATCGGACAAAACTCTTGAAAAACTCTCCAGATCAATTTTCCTTTGAAACTACGTGATAAATTTGCCGAATAAAGTGGAATAAAATTTCCACAGTAAAAAAATTGTACTTGATAAAGAAAATTTGTCTCTTATCAATATTTTTTTAATCTTGTGTGCGTTACTGTTCTTCAAAGTTTGAATTTATATTTCTGTTAGGTTTACCACAAAATAAACATATTTTTCAAATTAATTAGAGTTAGCTTTACAGTTAGTCTGTTTTAATGAATGTTAATAAATATTTTTTATAATTATATATATCTACATGTATGTTATTGTATTTATAATATGATTGCGATTTAGAATAATAAGGTCTGTAAAATATTTTAAATTTATATCTCAAATAAAAATCAAAAGTAGATTTGATGTAAATTTTCGATTTTTGATTAAATTTGAATTCTTTACAATTGTTTTACAACTATTTACACTAATATTAAAGAAGATACATAAGAATATTTTTACATGCAGAATGATGAAAAAATTCGTTAAAAAGAATTATTTTTTGTTAATATGCAATTATAAAAAATTTACAATTAAAAAAAGTATTTCCTAATTTTTTTGTTTGTTTTCGCGCACGTATGCCAAATTGGCAATGTATTCATTGGAATACATGTGAGAAAACCGTTCGATAACACAAAGAGGTCAGTTACTGATTTTATATCGTTCTACTGTATGATATTTACAGTTGTGTGAAATCTTAAAACGGTACTATAAAGAAGGTCTGTGAAACTAACAAGCTAAAATACAATTTTTTACAATTAATATGGTATTTAATTGTCCATTAAACTCATATTAATTTTGTGAAAATTTACATTTCACAAATTTCTATAAAGAAAATTTTGAGCATTATAAAAAAGTATTTTATCGAGCTAACTGAATTGTAAATACGTAAATAACCAAACATTCATACGCCTTACATTATTAAGCAATTAGAAGCTCTTAATGGTACTATGGAAATTTTATTCCACTTTATTTGACAAAATCACGTAATTTTAAAGGAAAATTGATCTGGAGAATTTTCCAAGAGATTTGTCCGATACTATACGCCAGTCGGAATAAATTTCTCGTGCATAATTCGCTAAGTAAAAATCCAGCCGCATTTTAGAATAATTGGAATGCAGATAGAGATATAATGGAATCCATTTTTCCTAAAAATATTTTACGAAAACTAATTAGCAGCTAAAAAAATGGAGTCTGATTTCCAATTCAATCATGTTTGTTTCACGATTATCAATTAAACTCTACATTACAATTTATGTTTATCGCATTTATTAATGAGATAAGTCAGAGTCGCACTTTCAAAAATTATCGTGCGTTATCAAAAATAAGAGTAATAAAATATGAAATAAATATAGATTAATTTATGTGTGATTTAAAGTGTGAAAATTTATATAACTTAAAAGAATATTATCAGTTTGAGAATGATTATAAACTATAATGATTATAAACTATAATAATCCGACACATAAAAAACGTATTAGTAAATAATTATAAGTGTTTGGTAAAATTATAGATATATCACATGTATATATTTGTAACACATGAAATAGATAAATGACGAATGTGCAAACTGGATTTTTATATAGTTACTATTATTAAGTAAATTGTTCTAGATATATGTGATAAATCAATGGACAAATTAAATTATATATAAAATCTAAAATAGTATTTAGTAGAAAACGTTCAAGGACACACGCTTAAGATGCCAACAACTAAACGACTCGTCCTATATTTGCACAATCGAGACGCGCGGCATCGAAGTCGTGCCAAATATTAATGTTGAATCAAGCGTGATTCCTTAGACTGCAGAATGTCGCGTGTGTGACCCCGATTTTACGAATTTATTCCATATTCGGATCACCTCTCCCGATTAATATTGAATCGACGTAACGCCAATGAGTTCCAGTCCGTTGGAGATTAATATCAGAGATATTCAATAGAAAATGGAATGTAAATTTACTGACAGTGCAGCATATAATAAATCTGTAGATTTTCATATCACCAATTTCGGAAGCGGTGAGATTCACGTTTGACCGCGAACCTCCATTTTCGCTTAAATCGAGACAAATGTATCGCGCGCTTTTCCATATGTTACTATTAGATTTGGAAATAGATAGATGGCTACACAAGAAATTCGTTTAAAATTAATCTAAAAGAACTTGTTTAAGAATACAGTGAATAATAGCCTATTAACGATATTGAATAATATTTTGAAGACTGCATTAAAGAATACAAAATATAAAATAAAAAGATATATATGTGATACAAAGAGACACATATTTTTATTCTTATTTTCTCTTCTATTTAGCACTTCTCTCTATTAAGAAAGATAAAGTAGCCTAAAACGGTTTTTATTATCTTATTTACGTCACATATATGAGAGAATTTCGTTTAATTAAGACTAATATGTGATGATACTTTTAGAGTAATCTCATTACACATTTCCTTTTATAATAAAAAATATTTTTATATATATAAATTATTTTATCAATATTAACTTTTATATATAAAATGTTAACAGAGGTATTATCTATTACACGAACAAATTGAAAAGAATAATTTCGCGTAATGAAATTATATCCGCGCGCGTTATATATATGTATACCTACATATATAAGAGTTTTCCATAACCCATATTCCTCAGAAATATGGATCTGTCCGGCGATTACGAAACCGAAGCTATACATGTCAAACTAAACCCAAATCGATAGACTATCGTCAAATATAGCGCATTTCTTCTTTTTCTGTTTCATTTTTCTCGTTCATTAATATGAGTTTTAGCGTGCTGTAACCGTAACAATGGTCCGAACCATTAATTTCTTCAACGTAGTTTGCCGAAAAACCGCGCGCAGGCAGCGGCTGTGTTTATTCGTCCCATACATCGGCGGGACGAATCCGTGAATCCTCGAGACAGGTCCCGCAATGAATAGCGCGAATGGGAAAGCACTCGCGGTGATTTATATAGTCCTTTGTGCTCGCGTGCCTTCCGTCACGGATCTATTTTCGACCCTTTCAAATGATACGCGAAATAATTTTCCACCCAGCGCTATTGCTGCCGCGGCTTCCTCGCGTTGCAGCCGGAAATAGAGGAACGAAGAGTATTTGTCGAACACGCGAACGAGCGAAACGAGTCGCGAAATTCCCGTTGTCGAAAAGAAGCTCGCATTGTTTGAATCTGATACATACGGGAAAAAACATGGATTGGAAATGGATTTCATCAAGTTCTGCTGATGTGAGCAGCGAATTTATTTCCGTTCGGAGAGAGATGTAATATTTTAATTCATATCCGTTCGGCAAAAAATCAAGGTATCCTTTTTAAGGCAAAATCTCCTAACAGGAAAAATTATGTGGGTTACATAACTATCAGCGTTAACGAGAGAATGCATTAGTGAGAATTTATCAAGGGAATATATCAAGCCCGTTAGATTCGCATTCCATAAAGTGTTCAAGTTTCGCGATTGTAAATTTTACTCCTTTTAACTCTTTTAGCTCATTCGTATGCAATAATAGTTATTATGTACTGTTCAACTGTAAGAAATCGACATTAATGTGAATTCCGTGTTGATTTGCACAAGTGTCCGGAAAAAAAAACAAAAAAAGAGAGAGAGAGAGAAACGATTGTGATAAATAACCTTGTTGTATGAATGCACAATGAATCGTTAATCATGTCATCGAGTCTTACAAGGTGCGAAACGCGGGTGTCAGCGATACACAGATCATTGGTACACATTCACATGCATTATAGTTTTTATTCATTTTCCGTTTCTTGGTCGAATAATTTATTGATCCCTTACGCGAATTGTGTCTTATTAACGTTCTTTTTACGACGTTCCTATATCGGGTACCGCGAGCAATTATTAATGTCGAAACTTTCCGCGAAAAGTGCGACGAAATCGAATAAAGGACAATACGAATTTAGAATGCACTCTTCAGGTTTCAAGAGTTATTTAATCTTTAAAATGTGCGACGCTATTCTGGATCACGTGAAATATATTTTGTCTTAATCCGTTACACAATAATTACGTGACTAAGGAGCAATTGCGATAGCTAATTAATTTCGCGTACAAACCATCAAGAGCGATTTTTACCGATTCAAAAACTTTTGCATTCTTAATTCATTTACCTACACGTTTCATTAGTGAGCAATCATCGACTACTTCAAACTACGTACATTCAATTACGCCGTTGTACACAAAAGCCGTATTACTACAATTGCACCATTGTGCTCTCTTCAAAATGTATTTTCCAGCTTACGTTTGTGCGCACGTAAACTTCATAAAGTAACAATATGATTGTTTAAACTTTCATCTTTTAAAAAATGGTCGAATTTTTTCGGTTCAACATACTTACATTTACGGGGAGTTACAATGATTAGATTAGAGGATAGAAATTTGAACAAATCGATTGTATGCGATTGAATGTGTGTCGTATCGATTTGAGAGATAAAAGTTTTGTCTCAAGTTAGTATCGGCGAATTATATATAAATATACATATAGTATAAATATAGTCGCGGTTACCAGCTTCGCTATTGGAACGGTGTTAAATCATCGCGGCGATGACACCACGTATTTAATTGCGATGTGACTATCTTTTTGTTTGCTCATGTGATTCGTGGTTCTGTTTGATATGGCAAAAAAGAAATCAATTTTAAGAGAAGATTTCCACGATCCCATTACAACTTCACACATGTGTCGCATATGGCTAATCGAAGTTTCCTTCCGGTAGAAAACGTTTCTAAAATATCCGAACATTTCCAGGGAACACGAGCTTCTTCGACGTAACGTCTATTTGCCTCTATTGACACGCGTTGAACTGCCGCTTTTTTGCTTAATTGCTTCGCCGATGTTTTACTATCGGATACTACGAATCCGGATGATTCGGCAGACGAGAAGAGGAAAACAATCGTGCGCGTGAGAGAATCTCGTCGACAGTTTTCGACTCGCTCATCTTTAAATCAAAGGAAGAAAAGGAAACGTCAGTTCCTGCTGCGAGATTTAGAAAGAGCCAGTGAAGTCACGTTGCGTTAATGAGCAGCCATTTAACACTAGAACCCATCCCATAAAAATGACGGATTTCTTAGTTTAAATTACAGCTATGATTCAGATGCTTCTTTTGTTGGAATTTACATTAACTTTTGTCGAGAAAAAAAAATTATTATATGTATTTGTTAATTTATGTTCCTTCAACCACTTCAATTTCGAAGTTTTCTACATGGAATATTATATGTTAAAATAGTTGAATGTCTAGTGTTAACAATACTATTAATCTCTCTCTTCTTGTCGTATGGTGTGATCGTGGCAACGCGTGATCATAAATCGCCTTTTGAAACAATTGGTAATTGCGGAGGTAATAACGCGAAATAAGAGAAAATCCAATACAACCAATAGACGAATAATTTAGATCGCGCGGAAGATGAAAAATACTCTCGAAATTGCGACGGGTTCAAAACATCGTTGATTCAAGACATCGTCTAACCTAATGCATACGTCAATGCCGAAAACGACACATTTCATTCAATATCACGATTTCCATTACAAACACATGAAAAGCGTTTCAAACAATCGCGCGCGCGCGCGCACACCGCCAAAACGGCGCGTGAAACGCGCGCCGGGAACCGGCACGAGTTCGGTTGTCCCGCGAGGAAAGAAAGAAACGAAAAAAGAAGACTTACTTATACGCAGAGAAGATCCAGCCAGCGATCTCGGACTTTCATCGGCAACGCTGCTCCCCCGACGGTGAGGACTCGAGACCGAGCCCCAACCCGACGACGACGACGACGGTGTCTTCTCGTCCTGACGCGGGGCTCGATCCGGGCGAAATTCGGACGCGTCGGCCAGTCGGAGTGAACCAGGAACGGCGGCACGTGGTAGCGTCGTTGTACCGTCGCGAGAATTCACGCGATGCAACCTCGACCGCGCGACGGTCGCAACCAGACTGAGGTTCGCCGCCGTTGTCGCCGCCGCCGCCGCTGCTCCGACCAGCCTGGAAACAGCTGCTGCCCCCCTCTCCTGCACCCCGTGCCGGAAAACTGCGCGCCGATCTCTCGGCCTCGCCGGGGTCCTACGGCGCAAAGTGCATCTCTTTCCGCGCGAACTGACGCCTCCTCTCGTGAAACCGGTGTCCTGGCGGGTGGCCGAGAACATCTCGGCGTTGATTTATCGGTACGAAAGGGAGATCGTGGCGCGCGTGGAGAAACTCGGTGATCTCACGACGAACAGAAAACTTTTCGTCACCCGGTTCTTCTTTCTTTCTTTTTTTTTTTTCAGGATCTGTGCGCTACGTGGACCCGGAGACGTGGGTAGATCACCCCGGTACCAAGATTCCGGATTGAAAACGACCTGTGTGTGTCGATTCCCGGTCTCTCGCATACCTGCTTGACACTTTCGTTTCAGAGTAACGTGTGATCGGCGTGAAGATAGTTGCGACTATTCTTTCCTTGTTTTTGTGACTCTCGGAGCGCATTCCGTTATTCGATGGGAGAATGCGCGCGGTTTCTGAGAAGTTTCAGAGAACTAGTTTCTCTTATTAGGCATCGAATAAAAAAAGAATGCCTTAATTATTTTTTTCATGCCAACCGTGTATAAATCAGACATATAGATAATTTCAAGCAGATTGTATAGAGCATGTAAGATAAATGTTCCAGTAATTGAATGTGCCCGGTAATTGAAAAATTAATAATACATTCGTATTTATTAACATATTTGTCAATAATAGCCGAAGGTAGCAAACTAAAATTTAAAAATGAAGTGATTTGTACAAAAATCAGTAATTAAAACATAATTTAATTAAAAGTTATTGTGAAAAAAATTACGAGTATTATAGGATTAATCTTTGGGACTCATCATTTACCTTTTTTACCTTTTATTACCTATTATTATACGAAATATGAAATTTTAATATTCAATTCATTTAAAAAATGAAACAAAAATTATACAAATTATGAAAATGACAATCGTTATAGAATGAAATGAAATAAGATAGAGAATCGCGACAATTTCTTATTGCGGCGTGCATTTGCTATCGACTAACAATTTACGCGTTCAATAATTCAAACAATTTAGTCGGATTCTCTTCATTCTATTCTTAGAGCTCGCTCTCGTCTCGTTATTACAGCGACATAAACGCGCCAGAACTGATATAATTCCCGACTTATTATTCCGTGTACTGATTCCAGAAGCGTGCGCTGGAATCTCTAGAATCACGCACGCGATGTGTCAAACGGTGTCACTCATTTCGAGCCACGGTAAGAGAATCGCGGTGACGCGGATGCCTCGCGGCCGGATATTCTCAGATAGCGAAAACGCAATCGGCGAATGAAGAGCGTGTCGAGGGGTGTATAAGAGACAGGGCCGAGTTCACGTTCATTAAGAACGGAAATATTTCGGAGAAACGCTCTAATAATCGTAAAGCCGGCGACGCGGAATATCCTCGTAGATCGCCGTTTTACGCAAAATAATAATGGTAGGTGGTATCAAAGTCACGAGCGCGGCCGTAAAGCTTTTAGCGGGAATTAGTTATCGAAAGCGGCACGTACGCGGAGAGCTCGACGGTAAAATATCCCCCCCTCCCCCGGCTGTACATATTCCAACGCGCCGGGCGTTTCGATCGCGCGGCGAAGGGCAGGGCAGAGAGAGAGTGAGAGGGCGAGGAGAGCTTTTATTGCCCGGCTTTTATTAACTGACCCGGCGCTACGTGTCTGTCTTGCTATTACTTACGCCCGCACGCTCAGCATGTCGTAACCCACCTGCGCCATGACGCGCCACTTTCGCGCCCCGAGATATCGCTGGGTCATGGACGCGCTTTAAACCCCCATCCCTTTAACCCCTTACCTCGTTAAACGGGGGGGGGGGAGACCCTTTATCGCGGGCGCGTTCACGGAACTCGCGCGCAAACCACGGGGCGTGACCCCCGGCCGAACTTCGGCCAGATATTCGCGTCCGCCGAAGTTTGACCCCCGAGTCTTCCGGACCCAACATTTCGGGCTCGGCGATAAGCTGAAATTTCGCGGGAACGCCTTGCGCGCGATGTTCGAATATTGGGCTCTCGTGTCACGCCGAGGGCGCTCTCGAGGAATGCCGGCGATCGCTGTGGCTTCGTAAAACCGCGATAATGTCGCGATAGTATTCCAGCGTGCGCACGAAAGCAAAAAAAGATATAAAGCCCCGTACATGTTAATTTGCGCGCATATTTGAAACGCGTACTTGCATCTAAATATTCCAACCACTGGTTACCACTCGTTATGGTATAAATGATTTAATAATAATTAATTGCTTTAAAACAATATTTTTTTATAACGCATAGTATGCTCCTTAAATTCTTAGACACATAACTTTCCGATAAGTTTTACAAAAATTCAAAAGACAGAAAAATGGTCCGAATAATTCTCGATTGAATATTATCAACAGATATGGTTTCCACTTTTTCTAGAAACTGATTGGAAAAAGAAAAAGACTCAATCGAGGAGAATATTTAAATATTGCTATGAACCAAACCTTTTGAAACATCTTTATGTATATATTGTACACTTTTAGTTACACTTTTAGTTTTGTGATTCTGTCGTCAGACTTTCATATTATAAAGAAATTTTAAAATAAAAATCTTTTGTTGTGATATGATTTTTCAACATAAAACTTATCATACTACGTCTTTCCTCTCCCCTGATTATTACAAAGATTTTAATATGGATTTCTTGCCAAAAAATGATTATTTACAGACAAAAAGACAGATAATCTAACAGGCGTGTACTTCTTTAATTGGTGTTGTGAAAATAATCGAGAACGGATCAAAAATACAAGCTTGACTTGAGAAGAAATACTAGTGTCGCATTTAGCGAAGCCGATTCTACTTATTAATTCCCATAAGCATACGCAATTAACGAATACAGCAGCACGAACCTCGCTTGTTAACTAATCCACTAAATATCGGAGTAATCGTTCATCCGTCTTACGTAACACGTTGCAGATTAATTAACCTTTGCAAGTGCACCCGAGACATTTTTATCTGCACGATATTTATTTTATCGAGCTGAAATCAATGAAATGTCAAGAACACACACGCCACCATGCGTCCGCTCTCCCGTCCGTACGTCGTTGCTTCTCCCTAGCGTCCACAAAACGTAATTTCAGTTTCACAGTTCATACAACTCGTTGTCTGTATATATATAATAACGACTCTAGAACGCGTATCTGTCACGAGAAAGTTACGCATATGAACTTTGCTATTTACGCATGAAAGTACATGCACCCAGGCACGTGCCAGTCTTGTTAACTATGTACGCGTGGTGTTTTTTTAATGAAATTACTTGCGTATAGATGTGTACTTTGCACCCCAGCATTATAATTTTCATTGTGCTCTTTGATAATTTACAATAGAATTCCCAACCTTTTTTGTCAACAGGACTACATTGAAATTTTTGTAATGATCGGGCGACCGATTAAGTTATTTTTGAAAATTATTTTAAAATAAAATATCTTCATTATAAAATTCTTTTACATTATAAATGTTATGCAATGTGATACTTTTACATTATCTCTGACGCAACGACAATCAAAGTTCAAAATCAAAGACGTAATATACTTATTACAACGTCGAAATTCCGTGGACGGATGAAACTTGATTAAGAATACAAAGAATACACAACATTAAATAAAGAGGGTGATAATATTCTACATATCTTTTAGATAAACATAAATATAAAAGTTCTTTTTAATCTGAAACAATTTGTGCAGCATTCGATCGATAAGAAAGTCTCAATGAATTTAGTGAATAATTTCCCCTAGATTGGAGTATTTTATACCTTACGTGAGTAACATATGGTTGACATGTGTCTCTTTAATGATACATGAGAGAATAGACACCAATGACACATAATCATAATAAATCATTATTAAAATTCATTTTTAAACCGCATAATTTAATTTCAGCCGTGAATGCAAAAAACCGCAGAAAATTTACGGCCGAAATACATAAATCTGAAGTTGATCCATTTCCTTCTTCTTTAAATACATATTGCGCACTGTTTCCGTGCTCCTTGCGTTTCGACATGGACCTTCTTCGTACAAACATCTTTATAACGATTAGATCATCATCATCATCATCATTATCACCCCCTCGCGGCGGTACTTTCGTCTGCGCTAACCGAGTCGACGTATATCCCGGATGCGATTATTATTATTAAGAATAATCGAGCCTCGCTTCTATCTTCTCCACCCTCACTCGCTCATTCACTCACTCTCACACACACACACTCTTTCTCTCTTGCTTATTCCTCCTCTCACCATCCGTTCGTCTTTTCCGAAGAGACACAATGTCCGACCACGCGCGCTCTGTCATAGCCCACGCGACATTAATTACGACCAATGACTATTTTAAATAGTTATTTTAAGTACAGATGATTGCCCTCTTTCGGAATTTCATCCGTTTTGGAACGCGTTGCTTTGCATACAATTTTTAACACATACAACGAGATTACATGGTGCAGTCAATTAAAATTAAAAGGATATGATACGCAGGAAACAATAAAGAAACAGAATTAACAAAATTACGAAATTGCAATTTAGAAAAGTAAACACTTATGAATAAATAAATTCAAATACAATTTTTCATTACATTAAAAACGTAATTAATACATCTTTGCTACCTAATTTAGTTGAATATATAGCAACATCAACTATTCATAAAACTAATCACAAAATAAAACAATTACTATAATTACTATAATTATAATTAAGTAATTAAACTGTGGAAAAAACCAAAAGAGAAAATAAACGGGATAGAATACAGTTAAAATAAATAAATTTAAGCTTCATTAAACTAAAGATAATAGGAAATATATATACTGAAGTACATCTTCATGTTATACAATTTTTTACGCTTCTTTTACGCTTCGGTGTTAAAATTTTCGCTTCCTAGACATTTTGTTCACGCTTATATCACTCTTCCCTTACATTCGACTTACGCTCCAAATTTTATTTTCACTAGGGTTATGCTCGAGATTACGATATATAAATTTTCTTACCGGATGAATTGCGCCGTCATGAAACCTTCTCTTCCCTTACGCGGCCTCGCGCTAACACGAACCGATCGGAAAATCGCGGCTAATCATTGATCCCGCCATCATCACGCGTCAATCTACATGATACATCAATCGCCTGTTGTTTTGTGCGGATTTCCGATGATCTGTTGTCTCTGCGACGTAGTACCTATTTATGACGGGTAAATTACCGCGTAAAACGCGATGCTCGTGCGGTGACAATGCTTCTCGGGTATGGTACATACTCGCTTCACTGTACAAAAAATTCAAATAAATTGATAATTTCATACCGCAAGTGAAGGTGCCGATAGATTATGTAGTCCGCATTCTGATTGGTCAAGTCCTCCATCGAATCTCAATATAGCAGTATAAAATGTGTAACTCAATATCGATACATCGTTTATGAAATATCATAATGTTGCATTTAATATTTTATCGCTTGGAAATTATCATTCAATTTAGTTATATGGTACTATAAGATGTGTTATATTAATAATAATAGCATTACAATAACAGTGCATTATTAATAAATGATTCTATCTGTTATAATTATAGAAAACAAACGCATTTAACTAGATTACGATAATTTTGGCTCGTAATGTTGCGACAATCACATCTTCATAATTACATCCGCGTAATTAATGATAATGCTGATAAAATACTTGTCATTATGTTCCCGAAATAAATAGATTGCGATTCAAAATTTAGCTGTTTTTCAACTGTCATTATATTTATTTTTATTCATTTATATTCTCAAAGAATTTGAATAATGTTATTAATATAAATATTCATATAATGGTGAAATATTGATCTATTATATTAATTAGATCAATTAGACAAGAATACATCTAATATTCTAATAGAAATATGTGAGACTAAACATATTGAGTCCATTTTCAATTTAAAATTAGCATTAAAATTTAAAATAGAATTTTATTTACAAGTTTATCATCTAATACAAAAAGAATTTCAAAAATAAGAAAAACAAGCATATATGTTAAAAATGTATAAATTACAGAATATAAAATGTAAACGCGTAAATATTTTAAATAAAATTCCATTTTAAAGTCTGGTGTAAATTATAAATCGTCTTCAAGTACATAACCCTGCCCACTTATTATACAACATTAACCGTTAAACGCAGCACTTCCTAAAAATTACGTTGTTGCAGCCTGTGTATGACAGTGTGTTTTTTGGCTGTAAAATTCGTAAACTATGACGTTTTAAAATTCGAAAAAATTTCTCAGTATGTTTTGAAACTTTAAAAGAATAATCAAATAGTTTTCAAAAAGTAATTTTGAATTTAATATAGTAAAAAAATTAATGACATTTTTTAGTAAATAAAAATTCTAATTTTTTTATTTTTGATATTTTAAAAATATCTTTGTACGGATATACTCAGCAGTTGGTTTACTTTAACAAAAAAATTTTCAAACTTTTGCTGGGTGTCGTACATCCCACAGCTGCGTTTAAGGGTTAACTGCTATCTTTTACGACGCAATTTTACGGTGTTTTTTTAATATGATAAATTTCTGCGATAAATCGATTCTGATACATTATGCCATTGCAATATAAATTTAAAATAAACATTATTATGATTATGTCACAGGGAAATATGAAGCTTCTTATTCTTTGTCGGACATAATATCCTCATCGAACTTTAGGCCGGTTCCACGGAGATGCTCCTCCGTCCATTTGTCGAATCGCTGAGCAAGATCCTCCGACATGTGATTCAACCAATCGCCGACTTTGCCTTTCCTAATAAACTTCGAATTTGGATCATTTTTCGGCGTTTCCTCATCCAGCAGCAACTGTATGTTCACTGATGGATTTGCCGCCATTTTTGAGAATTTTAGGTGTTCGCGCAGTCCGATAACTTGCTCGTCCGTCACGGTTTTGCCTAAAAATTTTGCTGTCTTCTTAATTGCCGCCTCTTGATCCTGCAAAGCATAACGCGCATTTTAATGAGAGAAATTTGTAAAGATTTATTGCAAAAAACATATGCATGTTTTTTACCCGTTTCATTTCTTCATACGTTAGAAACAGCATGTTAGCTTGATCTCGCCTTTTCCAGAAGGGTAGAATGTGATCCCAGAATGGAGCGTATGGTACTAAACAAACATGGTTTCTTAAATTTAATTTTAAGCAGATAGGATAATTAAAAATGTTAATGTTAATATTTCTAATTATCTTTATAACCTTAATTTTAATGCTAGTAACATTTTAGAAATGACGTCATTTCTTAAACATCACATCCAAGAAATATAATTTTTTGATAATCGATTCTAATTTTATTCATGCATTATCGTATATGCGATAATGCATGTTGCTTAACGTACCGCTATCACGTAGCATCAATTTTGCAAAATCGTCGAAAGTTCCATTTATACCGTTGAATGTTTTGCAGTAATAATAGTAACTGACGCAGGTATCTTTTGGATTTCTCGTCACATAAATTATCTGCAAAGTACAGAAATCAATATTACAAAGAGAACAATCGCGATGCTTCTCTATGTGTTGCGTTATCACCTTCGGCTTTTTTTCGTGAAACTGTCTCGGTAGTAAGTCCCACGGTAGATGAGTTTTGATATATCGCGGCCTTGGCATTTTTGTTACATATTCAACAGTGTCGTTTGCGTCATTGAAGTATTCCAACTTCCCGGAGATGATCGCCGAAGATCTGACCACGGAAAGAAATATAGAGAATGATAAGGATAATAAGATTGCAATTTCTTTTGTAATTTTAGAAAATCATTATGAATCGACTTACTCGAGTAGAGGACTCCGTTTTAATATGATCGTACGAGCTTCCTCGTAATCGAAATCATGCCCAATGCACCATGTCATTTCTTGTGCCCAATGACTTCCTAAAATTCACTCGTATCAAGAAGTGATTTGAGAAAACAAATTAGAAGTAGTACCTTGTATAAATCCCGATTAATTCAATTGGCGACTTATTCAACCGGGCAAAATTTTTCATTCCTAACTTAATCTTTTTATTTATGTGTTAAATTATAAAGTAATTTAAAAAAATTAGTAATTTTGTTCCCATTAACAGAATGTTACATGTAGATATTAATAGATCAGTTAATTGTCGGTTGAGTTAATTATATATTATAATATAATTACAATGTATAATATATAATAAAAAATATATAATTATAATATAATCCAAGTCACCCTAATTGCGTTATATGAAATTTATCGTTTTTCTTCACACTAATAATAAATGCATTATTAACCCTTTGAGTCCCACGCCAAATTCATAAAATGGGCCCAAAGTGCCAAAAATGAAAATTCATTCGATTTTACTGAAAATTCGTATATGGA
>VBVQ01001984.1:0-28616 GCA_011636635.1 Tetramorium simillimum | reverse complement strand
CTCCCACACAACAAAATGTCTAAAAAATATCTAAAATCGGGCCATAAGACGTCTTAACGTCTTTTAGAAATATGCCTGAAAGACGTATGACCCGATTTTAGACATTTTTTAGACATTTTGTTGTCTGGGCTGTTTACACCAGAGGATAATCCTACCTGTGGTTCATCCGACTACTCCTTTTTATTACTAGACTTATGTCCATTTCTACTACGGTAAATTAATTTTTATCTCGGTTTAATTTGCTTTCTCTTTTTTTAGTCCTAAAAATTAGGAAAAGATGAAAGTAAGTTAAACTGAGATTAAAGTTAATCTGCCGTGGTAGAAATGGACATTAGATATGATTTTTGCCTATCTATACTATGTCGTCGGATGAGTCACAAGTAGGATCATCCTCCGGTGCACTTTTATTAGAAAGGGTCCACTTCTTTTCGTATGCGCATTAAGAGCTCGTCAGTAAAAGTTCTGTATGGTCCCAATTTTCTAAAAATGTAAGAAAATTAATAAAAAATGTAATGTAAGATAAAGTGAGAGTGCAATTACATATATATGTATATAATATATGTATACATATATATATACCCAGTGAGAAATAATGATCGAAAAGACATCGAATCGATGTCGAATTGATTAATCATTTCTCACTGGGTATATATGTATATATCCAGTATATATACCCAGTAGATATGTATATATACCCAGTGTATATACACACATACAAACACACACACTCTCTCTCTCTTTCTCTTTTTCTTACATTACTCTCTTTATTAATTTTTTTTAATAAATATATCAACAAGAAAGAAATATATCTGCAATAAAAAAATAAAGAATATAAAGGATATAAATATATCTGGAATAAAGGATAAATGGAAGGGTATTGAAATAATTAGTTAGTTGTGTAACTAATTATTGAACCCATACAGAATCTTTACTGACGAGCTTTTAATGCGCGTGCGCAAAGAAGTGGACCCTTTCTAACAACACTGCTCCGGTGTAGACAAAGCATCAGGCTTCGCCGATCTCCAGATCATCCTCGAGCGAACAATCGTACGAATCGCGAACGCCGATTGCGAACGTCTGGTACGCTCGAGGGTCGGATTGAGGGTGAAATAACGCGGCTCGCTTTTCGAGTATTTTCAACAGCGACATTTTTACACGCGCGCTTTTTAACGCCGGCAGCGCCGCGATTCGACCGTGCCGCAGACCTCGGATTCGAAGCAGCCAATCACGAGCGTGGATACCGCGCGACGGAGCGATCTCTGTGTGATAACGGGTTAATTAATATGCGTATCCTGACGCCCTCTTCCAAGTGGTTAGCACGAAGGAAGTATTCGAAGGATTCCAAGTGAGGGTGAATCCACGTAAACATAAACGCGCAAACGCAATTTGGACATCTCCGATAATTTATACTTCGCAAATGTGACTTGTCAGACTTTCTATCAAAGTACTTCGCTGAATTTGGTAAATTTCGTCTTGTAATTTTACCGAGGTGACTTCTTTTCATACCTCTATAGCTTTCCTTTGTACGCAAGAAGTGCAAAGGCGACACTAACTAAAATGTTTTCTCCACAGTAAATACGTTTTTGTGAATCATTGACGATTCACGTGATGCTCAAAAGTGACACCAATTCTGTGATTAATTACATTACAAAAAAGTTATTAATGCAATTCATAAACGGATTGTACTTCAGTTGCACAAAAATCTGTGCGAGGCGCTAAAAATTAGCTCGTTTTGTCACAAGAAAAGTTTTGAATTTCCTACAATTATGGCAGTTGCGAGACCCCGTTGCTTCAGGTATTAATTTGCTGCAAAATTTCTTAGAAAAAAATGCGGTATTAGCAATTAAAAATGATTTATGTAATTTATTTGCGTTTGACACATCCAAGAAAGTTTTTTCGGAAGATTTATTTATAAAAAAATGTTAAATAGTTTTAAATTTGCTTAATCTGTACGAATTTAATCAATCTTAATAGTTTTTAATAGTTTTTATAGTTTTTCTTCTAATTCTTAATTGTACTTGCAGTCATAATTCTTTTGATAAATCTAGTTTCAATTTTTTATTTTATAAATTCTTCAGTCTTGGAGACTTTAAATCTTTTTACATCTAAATTATTAGTTTATGAATTCTAGTAATCAGATTATTATTAAACTTTAGTATTTTTTCAATAGTTTTTACATCAATTCGGGTTCTGTAAAGAGATCAACTTCAAAGTTTGAAGTTTTGTCAAATACAAAATGTTTCCCTTTAAATTTTATTTATACGTAGTTTATATACTGTATTAGGTTTACTATTTTATGTTCTATATTTAAATTCTACATTATATTATTTAACATCTTATGTTCCATAATTAAATTCTATTTTATGTTCTAATATTTAATTTTACATTTATAATTACGTCCATTTCATCCGTTACATATTAATTTTATTTTTTTTTTGGTTTGACTTCTCATTTTTTTCTAATTCTTAAAACTAGAAAAATATAAAAAGTAAGTTAAAGTAAAATTAAAATTAATCTGTATTGATAGAAATGGGCATTAAAAATTATTTTTATAAAAACGCACAAATCTGATAAATGCTTGCATAGCAGCCTACATTCGCAAGGTTAACGCTCGAAGTATCTGAAAATTATAAAGTCGGTTACGCGCATGTTTGCATAATCGACATGACGCGATACCGGTGCTTGCACTATGATCGTTGCCACAAGCACTTCGTTTCCTCAGTTGTGCGAACAATCGTGTCTGGTGCGCGTCTGATCTGCCATTCTCTTCAAGTTACTGCTTCATTCTTCTCGTATTATAATCTGTGAAAAGTAATTATGAACAATGTCTTCAGTATAATTCGGTAATTTATAACTCGCTAAATCATGAAAACATTACCTCTACAAGTAAATAAATTTTAAAGCGACGATGTAATTTTAACTAATAGCATGCTAATTCATAATATCACATAATATTTTAATATAATAAATTTATGTCACTGTCAATTAATACATCACTGAAAAAAAGTTATTAATGTCTGTAACTTTTGAATTGTTATTACATATGTATACTTATTATTACATTACTTAATTATTTTATTTATTCAATTTTGTATTTTATGATCTAAGAAATGGCACATTAGAATTAAAAGGTATTATAAGTACATGTTAATTAAATTGACATTAATATTATTTTTATTTATGCAATCATTTTTTGTACTATTTATATGTTATTAAAGTGAAAGCAATTACAAGATAAGATAATAATAATTTGTAAGTTTAATTGAAGGCACATTTATATTTTCTGATTTATTTTTGAAAAACAAAAGAAAAGCACAATTTTAAATCATGAAAAATAATCAATATTGCTGTCTTCAGCTTTTTTATATCTTTGAGAAGTTTTATTTGATTTTGATGATATTTTTATATACATTTATATTATTTATTGATTGAATCGTTGAAAGTTTTAAGATTTGGTGCTACCAAAATAAAATATATATTTATTGTAGATGAATAGCATTTTCTTATTTAATGCTATATTTTACAATTAAATCTACTTATATTTGATGAGATTAACGGACTAATCTTAAGATGCTTCTTTACAGTGAATATTATCGAAATTTATTGCAACAGTTTGCGAATCAAACGTCCAACGGAGACATTACCGATCCAGATTGGGTTGTCTATCTGCCCAAGGAACAGAACGCCGAGCAATCCTCTCAAAAAGACAATCGAAAACTGCGGAGACACACACAGTTTATACCAGGTGTACCGCACATACGTGCTTCTGAAATATTCGAGATTGGATGTATTGCAGGCACGGAGAATAAATATCTCGAGTTAATATCTGCAGAATGGAACAATACGAAAGTAACGCTAAAGAGACATACGTTACCAATATGTCGGGATGCGATCAAAGCAGACGTAGAAATCCTTAGGTAGGAGTCGCTCTGTCTACGTATGTGAGAGGGAATACATTCAAATCATTCTTAAAATAAAAAAATGTACAAAAAATCCGTCAGCCTAAAATCAAAATTCGTTTCTTAATGAATGTCATTTTAGCATAAATATCAACTATTATTTTCTTAAAAATAGCATAATGAAGATATCTGCTTTATATAACATGATTGTGATTTTGCAATTATCAGCGAAATTCGGCATCCTAACATACTGCTGCTAATGGCTACAACGTATACAAGCAAACATGGCCTCATCTCCATCTTCGAACCCATCGATTGCTCATTGTACAGTTACTTGCACGAACAAGGCGAACAAATGAACGTACAAGGAATCATGCAAATCGGCAGAAAATTAGCGGACGCGATGAAATACTGTCATATGCGAGGGTACATTCATACAGCGATTAGCTCGCACTGCGTTTACTTTGCATCTGATACGAATGTCAAACTTGGCGGATGGGAACTGGCTAGAGAAATGGAAAAAGTATGTGGAATTTAATTTATTTCTCTATGGCTTACTGTATTTTCGAAATGCTAGTATAGCTTTATTTTAATATATCATCAGTAAATATATCACATGTAAATGTAACTTTTTGAATATCAATTGTTTTAAAGTAAAGATTTATAAAAATATCTTTATAAATAATCTAATTAATTTGAATATAAAAAATATATGAATTTAGAAGTAAATTTTAGACTTATATATATTTCAATGTTTCTGCGTTATATAATTTAAATGATTGACATGTTCTAAATAACTTTATCATTCTTTAGTGAAACAATAGATATGCAAATTTTTTATTCACATGTTAGCATCCAAATGCATTTTTACAAATTTAAGGTCATTTGTTAGCACATTTAAAAAGTTCACAGACAGAATAGACTATAATGAAACGGATCACGTCATATCCGCGATTCCATGACACACCCATGAACGTTTCACCAACGGAAACAACCAGCATTGTTTTCGACAAAATGTTCGTTTCTGAATAAATTCGCTGTACCGTGTCGATGTTAATCACACGCGCCGTCTGGAACGCGGAACTCTCGTTAATCGCAATCGCAATTAAATACGATAGATTATTTTTTATGATTAAGATTGTACTTATGTTAATGTAGAATCACTTTCAAAGAAATCTCATCGTGAAGATACTAAAAAAAAAAATTTTTTTCTATAAAAGCTATATCTCGTGCGACTAATTGCATTTACAAAATAAATATTAATTACGATTTTTATTACCTTATCCTAACAATTTTTTGAGTTTATATTGCACTTTTTAAATTAGATTTATTCCTTATTTAATTAAACAGAAAATTTGTAACATAATGTAATATATAATTTGTTTTTAACACTTTTTATATAATATTTATGTATAATATTTATATAATATTATAATATAATATTTATATAATATTTATGTTATTTCTTTTATTTTTAGATTCACGTGGAATCCGATTACGAAGAATATTTACGATTAGAGAACTTCAAATGGCAAGCACCGGCAATATGTTACGGGCAGCATCCCAGTAAAAAAATCGATGTTTACTGTTTAACGCTATTACTTTGGGAAATGTGTACAGGCAAGTATATTAATATGTATAATTTCTTTTCTTTTAATTAAAAAGTAATAATAAAATATTGAAATTGCGTTTATTGCATCACAAAGAAACAAAATAATAATTTGATAACGATTATTGTTTAACATTCCATAGGAAATATACCGTGGAGTGGATACGATCAACCAAATATAGTACGGCAACACATGACGCGAAAACAAGATGTTATTATAAACTTACAGAATGTTCCATCGATTCTCCGTAGCTTACTAGAAGCTGGATTGCATCCTGACGAGACAAAAATAATGTTGGACATGGACAAAATAGAAAAAAAACTTCATAGACTGCTGGTAAATTTACATGAGTAATAAAATTTTTTACAATTTGCCTTCTGTCAATTATTGATTCTTTGTGCAGTGTTCCATTAAGATGCGTCGTGACTTATTAATTTTTTCAATGTTTTAAGATGATGTACGAAGAAGAAGAAAAGAATAACACGTTTATAAATATAAACGGAAAAAATAATAATGATCTTTTGTATAATGATACATTGTATCAAAAGACTTCTCCTGTGTCACTTACACAAAATAAAGTGTCGATCAAAAAATCGTTCGCCGGACAATCACGTCATCCTACAACTGAGAAAAAATCTACATCCAACCAACTTCTCAAATCTAAGAAGGAACAATGCAATGGGGACTTGGATTCCAAAAATAATATCAAAAAGATAACTTCGTCTGTAATCAATGATAGTATTGTAAGTCCCGTGATTAAAGAAAAGACCACCACCCCTTGCACTCGGTGTGCAGAAATTTCAAATATAGTGCAAGACTTTGATGAAGGAAGTAATGCACGAGCTAATATACAACGATTAAAAAAATTGATAGCTAGTAAAAGAGAAGATTTCTTCTTTGGGAGTGATTCTATATCTTTTTCTTACTCAAATCCAAGTAAGTAAAATTAATATGTCAATGATATAATATTTTAAATATTTATATTTATAATAAAGATATAATAGAATTAGAAGTATTTATAATCGATATTACCTTATGAATTTAAATAGTTATTGTTCAAATTAATACGAGTAACGTTAAGGTACTTTCAGCGTCAGTCTATCATTGTCCTATATTTTAGGAATAATAAAGATAGACTGATGCTGAAAGCGCTGTGAGCATCAAGACGAATGCGGCCATAGAAATATCAAAATTATTGATAATCTTATTCGATAATCTTTTAACAATTGAGAAAAATGTGTCATTTGCATAATATATTAAATTTAAATTCGTTTAATTTTTCTCATTTTTGTATTTTAAAATCTAATATTTCAATTGAATTTATGATTTCATATATCAGGTCCGCAAGCTACAAGCTCATTATTGTCGCAAGAAAACAGTCCCGACTATGTACAATGTAAACCAGCTAGTCATACAACTACTATAGAACCTAGATACAGTAAGTCACCAAGTGAATATGGTGGAGCTATTTCAAAATTGTTAAGTACTCCGCGGCGAAAGGTATTTTATTTCAAATAAAATTTTGTTAGTGACATAATCAATTTTTCTAAATTATATGTTTATATTTTAATTTAGATATGGAAATATAATGAATATATATATATATATATATATATATATGGAATATGAATATTATTTACAATCTTTTAATATACATACGTATTTATGTATATATTTTTATTTATACATATAAATTATCTTTTTGCCGTAGGCACCATACACGGGCATGCCTCCCAGCATTAAACACGCAATAATTCAACCTCAGGTTTTACATTCTGATGCCAAAAGCTTTTATGAATCAACGTTATGGAGAAAAGAAAAAGAAATTTGCTTATCACGAATGGGACACAATACTAAAAAACATACTGAAGTATATACAATATATTATCTTAACATATATTTTTTATACTATTAAAAACTCACACGCATATATTTTAATACAATTTCATACTTTTAGGATTTCTTACTATCGCAACAAAAAATTTGTAATACCTCTGATGATGATAAAGTACAATACACCATACCACATGTAAAAAATGCTGATGCCACATATACAATTGATGAAATGACGAAGAAAGGTAAAAATCGAAAAAAAAAATATATGTTTTTCTCAAAATATTAACATACAATTTATTTTATATCCAGCAAATGTAATGTTATATGTAATATACATGTTAGTTGTAATTTCTTACTCAACAATATAACTGTTATATTGTTGAGTAAGAAATTACAACATGTACATGAAATTATTACATGTAACATTGTGTTTGCTGAATATATTCCATTACTGATATAAATGAGTTATTATCTATTGTTACCAAAGGTAATTGTATTGAAGATAACAAAGACTCACTAAAAGACATAAAGAGTAATGTGCCTACGAAGGTTTCAACTACTTCTAATAAATCTATACAAAATTTGAAGAACGCCCTTGATCGTGCCACAGAAATAATATGCTCAACGTCACCTTCTAAAATTTATAATTCTAAGCTCGATCTGGCTAATATACAAGAATGTGAAGACGTATTCGAAAATCTATATGGAACGAAATATAATAATGATCAAGAGATTAAAGTGATCGAAAGGTCGACATTTGACAATGAGAGCTTTACGGGGACAGATAAAGTTAAAAATACAAAACCTGATAAAGAAACTATAGCAAGACACGAACAAATCTTTAATCAAGCGTTCATAAATAGCCAAACGCTCAGTTCCATGTCTACAAGAACATCAATTGAATCCCCAACATCAACGCGGAATCAACAATCAATAAAGTCACATGAAACAAATCAGGATAAGATTCCTTTTACAAATAAAATTATATCAACCCCGCAAAAAATTAAAGTAAATGAAAGAGACTATGTTAATGTACGTACTACTTTAATGAAAAACTCACCAAGAAGGCGTTCTCTACCTGCAAGACTGAATAATTTGGCAATGGCATATACCCCAAAGATTATACATAAAAAGGTAAATAGAGATAAGTTTGAATTTTATACACAAGTTGTAATGAAGTGGGAATTGAATCTAAAATCTGTTATTACTATTCTATTTTTAATTTTTATAAACAAGTGTTTTTTATTAATATAAATTGTTTATTCGATCTTTGTTGCAGAATATGCAAGGCAGCCAATATTCGACCGAAGATATATATATCGATGATGAATTTGGAAGTAAATTAAATTACAATCTAATTCTTTTAAATGACAATATTATATTAAGTGACGTTGAAAGTCTACCTCAGACTACAGAATTGTAAACTGTATTGAACTCATTGTTCAATCGTTCACACCTTTGTGTAAAAAATAACATTACTCTTTTTAAATAATTTATTCTATTTTGACGGCAAAATCAATACTTTTATTTTATTTCCATTTTAATGACAAGATTAATGCAAATAATATCTAATTTAACAATATTTATTAATTCTAATTGCTTATTTATATTTACGTAAAGACAAATAATTTAATATACAAAATGCTATACATTAATATCGTACAAAATGTTTATTATAAAGTGTCTCAAAGCTTTGTATTCAATGTTTATGAGGAGGAATCGAGATAAACAAAAAAAGTCTGCTATTTTGCAATAATTATCGAATTATTAAGGTTAGATGAATGTATCAAGCATTGATTGTCGTCGAAAGGGAGGAGTGGCGATGTAACCACGACAACAACTTGTTGTCCTTTCTCTCACCGCGCGTCGTCAGCCAATGCTTGATACACTGAGCCGTGCTGTAGTTCGGGCGTTCCACGCGCTATCATTCATCTGACTTTATTGTAAAAATGATATAGAACTTTTTTATTTATCTCGATTCCTTCCATTTCCTTATAAGCGTTGGATGCAGTACTTTAAGATACCTTGTAAATGATTAAATAACTATAAGTATAATCAAGTAAAAATTACTTTGTTATTAAATAAATCAAGAATTTGTGTATATACATAAGTAACCTTGTTTAAACTCGTTCTTCAATTTATTTAAATACTTGAAATAAATGTCAGAATGACATAAAAAAATATTTTTCACAAGTTTATTGTACAAACCTTTAAAGCGTTTTGTATATATTTGAAATTATTTGCTAATCTAGATATCTTATTTTACATAACGTGCAAAATTGTCTAATGCAATAATTTAAGAATAATCAATATTTTCTTGCATTTATTTTTCGTAGAAACTACAATGTAGATAGAAAGAATATCATTTTTCGTAAAAGTAAATATACGAAAGTTAAATATATTTTAGCACAATTTCTCCTTGTGTACGTCTGATTTTATTTACATCACATATTAATCATTGCATTGCATAACTACCTTTAAGCAGCACAATCATTTGTGGTCTTCTATCTAATTTCTGCAGTTTGTGCAAAAATATTAAGTTTTGTCATATGATTTTAAAGAAAATTTATTTATGAAAATGGTATTTACTATATATCTTATAATTGCCAAATTACTGAATTTTTTTTCAAGCGGATAATTTTGGGTTTCGTAGATAGATAAATTTATAGGGCCAGTCCAAAAACAGATACAATGCAATACATAGTTTTATTTTCCCAGCGCACCGTGCAGCTGCCATCGGTAGCATTATCCCAATAACACGAACTCGCAGTATGAAGTCCAGCGCCATTTTTCTGCATGATCGTACAAGTCACTACAAATATGTAATTCAATTTACTATAGAAAAGTGAAATTCAAATGAACATTATTTTGTAACAGAACAGACGGTATCCAAGAGTATTTAGAACAATGCTCGTGTGCAGATACAGCATACTAAATTAAGTTGAAAAGTCCTTTTCTTTAATTTTTGCAATAACTAACAAATCTAATTATATACGAACATTGTCCCAAATATTGAGATATTCTGTATAGAAAAGATAATGTAAATATAAAATTTTTTTCCTAAAGTTAAGAAATCTGTTTTACATACCAATATATTTGTAAGCTTTCTGTAATTTGGTAAGATTGCCTAAGCACGCCTCTACCACGTTCGAAGTCCATTGATTAACTTTATTATGCTGATATGTATTGCCACCTATTGATACTTCAATCGCTTCCTTGATAATGTTGCTCACATCGTCCACCACAAATTGCAACTGGAGTCACAATAAGATTAAGAATTATTTCACACAAAGCGACAAGAATATATTTGAAATTGAATTGAACAGATATTGAAATATTATTTTAATATTAAAAGAGAGATAAATGAATCTGGATTCATTCTGGATGTATAAGTGAATCCGGATAGTTTTAGAACTAAATTTTTTATGAAAAAAATATTCACTCTAAGTTTGTCATAATCAATCAGATAATCCTATACCTTGCGTATGATTTAAAATTTAAAACAGTAATAAGACATAATTGATTTACATAATTTCAATTTCTGTATCTGATAGATGCCCAGTTGACACAAAGCATCAGTTACATTACACCTGTTATAATTTTGCACTCAACAATATAAATGTAATATACATGTTGTAAACATACATTGTTGAGTGCGAAATTACAACATAGATGTAACGTTACTGAGAGAGAGAGATGTTCTGTGTCGATTGGGTAAATAGTAAAATCGCGTATCAAGATCTATAATTTAATTTAAATTATAAAAAAACGTCTACGACTAACCTCCTCTTGTGCATCCTCCATCACGAGCAAATACTAAAGGCTGCTCCAAACGCTAAGAGAGATTTCAGTAACAATTTAAGACTGATTATTCATCCGATTAAAGAGGATTGTCAGGTTTCGGCACAGCTGAAAAATGGGAAATACCACGAAATCTGACTTGGCGCAACGACCGGAATTTCGGAAAGTCCGGTGGAAGTCCTACGATTGCTCACAATTCTCCACGTAGGCTGCAAGTATCTTTCCAACGATCCAATTCCAACGAGAGCTATAACGAGACCTGACTGTCGCACCGTCGCTTCCGTTTTAACAAAATTGTCTCCTGCAATAATGCTACGTGACAATCCGTTCGTTATAACTTATAAATATAGTTGGCCATAGAATCGATATCATCAACTGTCATATCGCCGGTGTTGTTATTTTCAACCATCGATAAGATACATACTTAAAGACCATCAACTCTGAATGCGTTCGAGTCTCGAACTTCGAGGAGACGCTATTAGCGCGCTATCAGCATCTTCGTTGCTCGCTAAAAATAGAACAAAGATAGACTGATGCTGATAGCGCTAAGCTATAAGCGTCTCCCCGAACGCACTATACGAAAGAGGCCAACAGGTAATTGAAAAATAAATTGATTGTTGCTGCGTCAGCGGTTTTCCCGATGAAACTGAAAATCTACAGTATACGTGACATAAACTACAGATTGCCAGTATAAAATCTATAGTGTACGTGACATAAACTATGGATGTTCGATTCCCAGCGGGAGAAATCAAACGTAAATATTATTCTAGCTCTATCGAAGATATGTTAAAACGAATGTTTTAACTTATTCCATGATGACTTATCTAATCTGTTTTATTTACTAACCTTTAGAGAGCCAGCAAATTGCACGTCATATATCAATATATATTTTCTCAAAAATTTGTATATACAGGTGTCCCAGACCTAACGCATCCCTGAGATCATTTAGAGACGAAAATCCTAATAACAAAATGTTGAGATTACAATTATTTTTAAATGGGAAGCGTTTAAAGATAGCCAATCTGGTTGTTAAAAATTCGCACGCGTCTATTACGTAATGAAGGTTGGTGAAATTACCCTTAGAATTATTATTCAAATTGATTATTTACTTATAATATACTTTATATGACAAATTTGATAGCTTGATGCGTTTTAAGATCAATATTCGGTAAAATAATTTGTATCATTATTAATCATGCCTTTATTATCGGCATACACAGCAGTTGAATTAAATAAATAAAATTATAAAGAGATAAATTTAAAAGTATGTACAAAATGTTAATATTTAAATATTAATATCTTTCCATTTAAAAACTACTGTAGCCTTAACATTTTGGTATTAGGATTTTCGTCTCTAATATGAATACGGGCCATAGTAGCTTTCCGGCTTTCAAGGGAGAAAAAAGATGAAAAATATTCTAATTTCGAAGATTAAGTGTTTATACGGGTTTCTGAGGTCATGAATTACGAAGTCAGATTTGAATATTTTTAATAATTTGATTAGTATATTGTAGACAAAATAAATATTTTAGTAATTATACAGTTTAGCTCCCTTAGGCTGGAGTCACATTGCGCGGAAATTCATAATGGAATGGAACGCGCGAACCCAGCGCGACCAATCACAGACAATCTTCTGAAAGCGGAATGTCGCGTGTTCCATTCCATTATGAATTTCCGCGCAATGTGACTCCAGCCTAAGGGAGCTAAATTGTACAATTACTAATATTTTATACATTGACTTTAACATTTAATATCTCGATTATTGTTGCAAATTTCGAAACACGATATGGGATTCTTCTGTTCATCACAATTTGTTCTATCCCTTCACGGTAAAGGATGTTCTGAGACACCCTGTATATCGACGGTGACTATTTCAGTGATATTTCAGTTGGTTGGTAGATCTGAAGTCCCCGCGACTGTGAGTGGACGGTTGGCAAAGCCGAAAGCGCCGCGACAAATGGCGCGGCCGCCTGGCGAAGCATCGTTTTGAAAAGTAACGGCGACGACGCGTGTTTCGCGTTCCGACGCTCCGGATATATGCAAGGAAATGCTGTGAGTCTGCTGGAACGATGACGGATTTCGAGGAGACACTCGCACCGACAATGGAGTTCGACATGTGAGTAGTAAATTTCGCTAGTCCGATGATCCCGTGCTCTGCTCCTCTCCTCTCTCCCCTACCCGCTTTCCCACGCACGTGGACCCCTGCGTTTGTAAATATAAATAGACACATATATTTCTGCCTCTCGCCGAATATGTTACTCCCGTGCGTCGTCGTTCCTGTCAGGACACACCGGAGATCCGACTTGTTACTCGCGTGAATTACGATAATAAGTGACGCCACTCGGTCCGCACTCGTATTGTTTATAGAACATTAGACTTTTGCTTAAATGACGTTAACGGATCTATCGGTTTATTGGGCCGTTACGTTTTTTTTTTATAAATTTTGTTTGTCTTCCTTTCGTTTCTGAAATCCTTTTTTTATCTTGTACTAGTGGAATTACAAGAAATTCTCTCGTATCCAAGATAAGCAATAAGATGTAAATAATAAGAAAGTTGACCAGTATCAATTCTTTTTTTGACTCATCGGTTTCATAACAAAGTCGATGCATGAGGGATTTTGAGGTACAATAACATAAAAATCAATTTATGTTTTTTAAAAACAATATTTAGACTTTCAAATTTCAAACGATGAAGTTTGTAGTTTATTACGAAAAACATGTGTTTTACTAAATATCGGTCTTGTAAAAACTCCCTGCTATGATCGGTGTAAGATAACTAATCAATTATTGGTTAATTTACTTAATATTTATTATAGATGATACTACAGAGATTACTTGAGAAATAGAATTCTTTTCACAAGTCAGTGTAAAGCAGGAATGACCATTTTTATTAGTATAAGTTGATTTTAGTTTTGGTTTAACTTGCTTATCTTGTTTTTAGTTTTAAGTTTTAGGATTTAAGTTTTAGAATTAGGTTTTTCAATAACAGTTTAACTCTGTTCTGACACATTTGATTGTTTTTCAATACACGAACCATGGAAAAACGAATATATAAAACAAGATTTATGAATCAAGGAACATTTTATTAAACTGTAGTTTGTCATTATTGAAAAATTGTCCTTTGGAGTATAATAAAAAGTAAGTTAAACCGATATATTAAAGTTAATATACACTAGTAGAAATGGACATTACGTTCTTCGAAAAAAATCTTGAAATGGATATGAGAAAGTAAATGATATGCGAGCGACATCGTCATATCACGTAATATGTACTCCACAATAAATCGTGAATTCACTCACTGTTTGCATTTAACAGTGGTTATCTCCCAGCGGGGTTAAGGATCATCTTACATATCTCAGCGGTTATCAGTCTCTCGTTTGTATTCCATGTAGATCTCAAAAGCAGGCACAAGGACGACTTCGATCGGACTCCCACTAACTGAATTAAAAGACCGATTGAATCGACAAAACTGTTTACTACGAAATTTCTATACAATTCGTCGTCCTTAATCTAATCTTAAAGATAAACAGCTCTATCCACGTATTGACGAAATAATACAAACATTAGTTGATAAATTAATCGCCGATTAAGTTAATCGGAACATGATCGAAGTCAAGCGCTAAAAGTCTAACAAGAGAAGAAACTCTTGGATGTACTTGCAGTATTGAAATTCTCGTAATTAAATATCTCGCGAGAAATCTCAGCAACAAGCGAGATTGAAATTTTAAGAATCTTTTGTATCTGAAAAAAAAAGGGCTGACGTGACATCCTTTACAGCGTTTTATTCTCGTCTTTCGACGAGAGAGAGTAGCAATTAAATTGCGATCGTCATAATTATTCGGCTGAGAAACCCTGAGTCCTCGATCGGCGTTAGATTCGTTTTCGTGTTTTTACGACCTTCCGTACTCCCCGTTTTCCACTTCTGTCATTCACTGTTAGTCCGCCCTTCGCATCTCCTCCTCTCGCACATCCGTACTCCCGCGCTGTTTCTCCCCTTTTCTCCGATGCATGTGTGCGTTGCTCTCTCGTGGATTCCCTTTTTCCCTTCCGCTCTTTGATCTGACAGTGTAGCGGCGTTTACATTGGCTATCGCGCGCTGACTTACACGTCTGTCGATAACGGAGAAGCCGAGAAGGCCAGAAGACTCGTAATAAATACAAAAATCATATTCTTGACTGACATTTGCGAATATCCGTCTAATCACTGATCGAACAAATTGAAATTGATTTTATAATTTAAATATAGGAGCATCAAATTACTTTAACAGACAAGATCTATCGTTTTTGTAAAAAATAATTAAAATTCTGCAAATATTGAATGTTCTTGAAAAACTGCTGTCGAAAGAAGTCTCGATTTTCTATAAAATGAATATTATCTAAACAGTATCACTGGTTATTAAAATATATTTGCAAAATTATAATGTATTTAAATTTATCTGGAATAAAAAACATTAAAAAAATTAAATATTTCAAAATCGCATTTTATTTAAAGAAGCTAAAGGAAATAAATATTGAAAGCTGAGCGTTATTTTTACACAAGAAAATGAATTTAATAAAATATATTTTTTTTTGCAAAAATTTACCTTTTCTTTAAATTATAATTTTTCATCGGTATTCCAAGGTACAAAGGGAGTGCTCCAAAGTACAGCAAGTTGCTGTACCTTGAAACAAAATTTTCAATTTTTAAGACTTGCCGAGACTTGCTGTACTCTCTTACGAGATGGCAATAAAAAAATTAGGATTTTTTCAAAATTTTTAAATCAAAATTATGACTCAGAAAATTTTTTAAATCAAAATTGTGGCTTAGAAAAATTAAAAACTTAAAATTGTTCCAAGGTATAGCACTTTTCCTTACTTGAAAGAGATATAGAGCCCCCCCCCCCCCTTCACATTCTTCGAGTTTCCAAATTCCTCGTTAAAAACTTTGCATTTTCCCGAGTCTCGCCACCGCAGGAGAGATGCTGACACAGCCTCGCCCCCTTGCTTCTCTCCCCTTTGGGATATTCCACGGCGCATCCCTCGCGTCTCCCCTGTTGTCTCCCGCGCCGCCGCCGCCGCCGCCGCCGCCTCCATCCCTCTATTTCTGCCCGACTCGTGTTGCCCGCCGTCAGTCGTTTTCGGTGCGTTGCGCGATACGCGGGTGACGTCTCGAAACACGATCCTCGTGCGTCGGAGGACTCGCGGGCGCTCGCGTAAGCGGAATCGGGCCGACTGACTTGACGCGCTGATCGCATTTAGCGTGGCCGTCATCCACTGAGATAAGATAAGCGGGATCTTGCGTCGCGTCTTAAACGAGGAGAAGGGCGACTTCGTCCCTTCCGCGGGAGAGATCGATCCACGGTTCGTCGCGGAATCGTCGCGGAATCGTCACGTCGACGAGTGACATCGATCGCGAGCATCTCGCTCTTGTGAGACAACGATAACATCGCGAGACCCGCGGACGACCGTGGAGAATTGTCTGATGCGTCATCTCGCGCGAGAGCTGATTCCATTGATCGGTCCAGCTGCGCGGAGGAGCATACTACGTTCGCGCTAACGCCGCCGCCCTCGAGCACAGCGATCCCAGACTCCGCTCTCGACCCTCACGCGGCGAAGGGGGTGAGAGGAGGGGGGGTATGTCTCGTTTACGCAGAGACGCGAGTGCAATTTCGACGATTAGTCGCGGAAGATCGTCGCCGTGGTCCACGAGGACCTGATTTCCCCTCCCGAGGAACACTGTCGTGTCCCGCGTCGTTTGTGGTTTTTCTTTTAAGAAGAAAAAGAGACGTTAACGTTTTCTTAGGATACTAAAAAAAAAAAAAAAAAAGATCTGAAGCTGTCCGCCGCGTTTCGTTTCTCCCGCTGGGAAAACCGGAAATCCATAGGTAGTTCATTGTATTTTTCGCCGAGAGTCAGTTGATCGGTGGTGCGCGTCTCGTCTTGTTTTCAAGACTTTTTTGGGGGGCAGGGGGAGGGAGGGCTCGAACGATTACCGTGTAGTGCCGAGAATCTAGTGACGTCCGTGAACAGTTCACGTCTTTGCCTCGTGATTGTTGCCGAATTGCTGCGGAATGCTTCTCGGTGGCTGCAGATATTCCATCCAGAGTCAGAATGTGCCGTCCACGAGGATCGGCGCTTGGGGTCCTTATAATTCTTACCGGAAGTGAGTGTCGTATATATAGTTGATCGTTAACTGTTTACCGATTAATTTTTTTAATTCTCAAAATCAGACAGCGCAATAAATCTCGGTATTATTTAAATTGGCAATAATTGCTTCTAATTGCTTATGATTTAAACGTTCTATTATCTTGTTAATTCTTATTAATATTTTTATTAATCTCATATTTCAAATGTAAATCTAATCATAACATTTGAGAATTGAAAAATGAAAGGAAAAACTTGAGCAATTGATAATAGACAATGAAATTTTGTTAAATTGACGATTTTATCGTTAAATTACGAAAATGTATAACTTAGATTCAATGTTTGCACAGAGATTTTTCATGTTAATTTTTAACAACGAGATTGTGTGTATAAATATTTAATTAATATATTTGTGAACGATTTATTTCTTTTATTAAAAAAATTAAATTTTATTTTTCGACACAATTTATCGTCCTAGCAAAAGGTATTCAGGTTACCATATTTTCACTGTCAAAAACGACTTTCACTGTCGAGTGCATTATCGGCGTTAACAGGGTTAATGCAGGTTAATGGTAAGATCTAATTTACCTTCTTTGTGCTCTTTATTCGCGTATTTAGCTAACGTTCCTTTTAATATACTTGCATAGTCTTTGATGGAAAGTAATAATGCCTCTTAGAACCTGATACCGAATACACGGAAAATATATTTTTTAGAGTTATCTGATATATTTTATGATTAACAATATAATTATCAATATATTATAGTTGTTTGATTATTATTTGCCGCATGAGAAATTATAGGTGTATTTTTACTACACATTTGAAATGTAATAATTCTTTTTCTACGGTGTAAGCAGGAGCTTGTCAGTCACTGTTGTATCGCATATGCATGAGGCAAGATACATCGCATTAATTTACATACTTATTGCCTCTTTAAGTATTCCTCTGATATCTTGCAATGACCCCGAAAAAGACCTCTTCGTTTCGACACCCAGAAGTCAAGTAATGATTGAATAAAAATACGAAATTATAACGCAGGTAGCAGATAGCTTATTCGTAGTATCTGTGAAATTGTAACATTTTATTAATTTTTACAAACAACTACAGTAGCATTTTCTACAATTCTTGATAAATATTAAAAAAAGTAAATATTGAGAAGACTCCAGTAATTAACTGTCAAATATAAACCACAAAGAGCGAAAGAGCCAATAAGTAGATATCGATTATCGCTTGTTATTTATCCATTTATTTTAAATACATGTCTTTATGCACGAACCACAGGTATTTTCTTTTTTGTTTTTTTATACTTGATAGTTTGATAATTTATATTTGATATTTAAAAAAATTTTACATTTTTTATACCAAAAAATTGAAAATAAAATGTCATACCAACTTCACAAAACACTTATTCATGCGAGTATACAGTCGCGACATCGTATTGTAAATAAAGTCCTACTGACAGGATCTAGCTAATTATTTAACTGCTCGGTCAATTCGTTTAACGAACCGTTAATTGAGGAAACTTTGCACTGCTGACACCTACATGATAGTTACGTGTATGGTAACCAAGCAAAAGTTGAATTATCTCGCATGAAAATTTATCATTCCCTGTTATTTATTAAATAAACATTTTAATATTGTAATAAAACGTTTACTGACGACAACTTATACTATAACTTGGCAAAAAAGTGAAAGAACCAACACCGACACTGTGTATTTTACTTGCCAGAAATATTGCTAATTATTATTATTTTAATTATAGAAATTATCTAATATTAATTATACCAATGTTATTGAATTGTGATGAATTTAGATCAGATTTTAGTTTAACATTTTTAAAATTTTTTGTCTTTCACTTTTCTATACGATTTCCGTTATTAGAGAGTTTTGTAACTTAAAAAAGAAAATAAAGAAATTAGCGTAAATTACTTATTAAAATAGTCTATAAATCCATTTGTAACAGTGTTCTAATTATTAATATCAGAAATTGAGGCATGTGCCCATTTCGGTCCATGTGGCTGCTGCACATGACTGTTATACACTCCATATCGATTTTCTGTTACATCCACCATGTTGTCAGATGATAGCAATTGATGATGTGCCTTTTCAACTACTTCCTCGTCTCTGTGTACTTACAAGCGATGTCTTTGTCTAGATTCTATTTGGTAAAAAAATATTATGAATCGCTACTCATTTTTTTAAACAAAACTCGCGATATTTTAATATATCGCATATTTTTTTCCAATGTATTTGATTTTTATCTTTATTCATAAGATATTCTTTCTTTAATACATTGATGTCTAATTAATAGTAATATTTTTCATACAATTTTTATAAATAATTTTTAAATACATTTTTGTTGGTATACAATAGTTCGTACACTGAGAGAAAAATATAATTACTTTTAGACCCAACCATCATTTATAATATTTCTAACAATAAATATGATCAACTTAATGCATCATTATGTTAACCATAATTATCATTAGAAATACTATAAAATTGTGTTTGGGTCCAAAAGTAACTATATTTTTCTTTCTTTCAGTGTAGCAAAAGATATTAATTTTGAAAAAAATTGGAATTTAATTTCGACAGATTGTTTCACTCTTTTCCTTAATCATGAATCATCTCACAATATGAGTACATGCACATAAATGAATCATATTATGCCACGTAACGCGTAATTGCAACAGTGGACGAATTCATGCTTAATGCTGTATTATCGCATAATGCGCATCTTGCACTCATCTTTGAGGTCCTTTAACGTCATCCGACACGCGTGTCCCTAGTAGAACTGCAAGATTCCGAGAAATCCGTATCCGGAGTAGTTAAACCTGGTGTAAGGGTAGTGCTTAATATAACGATGTCGGATACACAGGGGTAGAGTCGAAAAGCCGACAGTTGTCTTCTGCATCCGCTGCTCAGGCATGTTAAAGAGAATTCAATTGTCAAGTCGAAAAATTTCTTGAAATGATAACTCGATAGAATTATGATTTATATATTTTTGCTCTTTATGATGTACGCAACGTAATATTTAAATGCTGTTAGAGTATTAATGATAGTTTACATTATAAATAACTAAATAATTATTTAAAAATTAATTTATTAAAAGAAACAGAACTCTATTAAAATTAATTTCAAAGAAGCAAAGTTGTTATTTAAAATTAATAAAAATAATGTGTTATGATAGTAATAGAATCAGATAAGAAATTGTATTTTTCTTGAGCCTGGCACTCCCATTATCGTTTTGCTTTTACGCAATATAAGAGAAAAATAAAGTCCGATTTGTTTTTCTTAAGTAGAAAAATAGTTTGAATATCATGTCATTCGAAAATAATCTACTTATATTTGCACTATAATTGGCTTCTCAATCTTTTGTTAATTTATCTCGAGTAAGTTGTTTTTATTACAGCAAGTTTTTAAGACAAAGGTAAATAAAAAAAATATAAATTTTGATATTTAAAGTAGAAATATAGAGGTTTTCTTAAAAAATTCATTTTATTTATTTTGTTTATTTTATCCCTTATATGAATATACGTTTGAATTCTTTTTTACGTAACAGCCATATGAAATTATGACATTACCTTATGTCTACCATATGTCTTCTAATTATAACTGAAGATTATACACGAAGTGACGGTGAACACCCAATATGCTTTATATACGCAAGCCACTTTCTTTGTTGTTACATTGTTACATTGTTACGTTATAATCTTGCTATAGTAATCAATTTTATATAAATAATTTACAATAATTTCATTTGTATATAATAGTCTGTAGACTAATAATTAAATTTAATTGGATATCTATTATATGATAGCCATTGTCTGGCAGCTATGGTTCCTGTGCAGTTTGACTCATAAGCCTCACTCTTCGGGGAAAGTGTGCAGTTTCCGTGATAGCTATTATAGATCTTCTCTCGCGTCGTGATCTTTTAATGCCCTGGGCACATTTTGTCACAGCCCTATATTATGACCGTGTGTTTCTCTTAGAATGTTGCCTTTACTACGAAACGCGATACTCTTTGCACGGATCCTACTACGCGCAAATGCTTCCCATGGTATGGCTATTTCTAGCTTACGTGATTCGGTAGATCGCTTCGCAAAAGAATCTATATTCCTGAATGTCATATTTTTGTTTCAGGGGAGTTGAATAGTTTTGCATATTAAATTAAAAACTATTCCTAGAAATCTATAATATTAGTAATTAAATTGTGCTAAGTAATGCTTTTTGTTTTTTAAACATCGGCTTATTATTTGTGTAAGATTTAATTTTTTTGTATTTTTAACTCTTAGAATGAACTTAGAACTCTTGAAATAAGAATATATGAGAAAAATTATCAGAAATTGTTTAATAATCAATTTATATCTCAAATCTCGTAGAAAAACTTTTGGAATCTGTACCAATTTTATATATCTTTAGATTATTTCTAATTTATTTTACTTTTTAAATTATTAACTGCCATATATGCAATTCTTGCAGTTCTTTACCATATTTCTAATACCATATTTAATTTATTTCGATAAAACAATGATAAATTAATAACATGCGCGATGTAGGAAGATGTTATTTTACAATTAATAAATGTTTTACTTTGTACAGTTTTGTCTGAATGTAAAAATTCTAATTGAAGAAAGTCATAAAAAAATACTTTTTTTAGTCATTTTATACTGTACTTAATATTATGATAAGTAAACAGGTTTGACGAGATATAAAGTGTGTTATCTCCTGATTGAGATTGAGAAGTTTATATAAGTTTAATGGAAGGTAAAAAAAGCGTACAAATTTTCAGCAAGGTTTTCTTTAAAGAAAATTTTATATTGGATTTATATACATATGTTTACATATATTTGGCAAGCTTTCTGAAATAAAATATTTGATTTAAATAACGTTATTAATTTCCCAAAAATTCCATACGCAAAAACAACGTGAGACAGTTATCGATTCTGAGTCACTGTGGGCTTTTAGCTTGTATATCACACCCATGTTATGTCTTTACTATCTGGATTTGTATCTTCCTGTTTACGTGAATGACGGAATCTTATGTACTTTAGATTTTTATGTACATTATTCCGTGAAATATCATTTTTATACCGTAATTCGATATAATTTTAAGATGCTATTTATTTCCATTTTTTATTATAATCTACATTAGTGATTATTCTTATTAGTAAAAAATCGTAGTATAACAAATTATTTCTTATAATAAAAAATTTTTTATAAAATAATTAAATTTTTGCAGCGATAGAACATAATATAATGCAAAAATGTTAAATTATCGAAATAGCGATAGCTTTACAAATAATTTTTGATTGATTTTTAATATTTTTTTTATTTAATCGTTACCCTTTAACCGTTTCATTGTTCTCTAATGTTAATAATATTAGCATCAAGAATTATTGCAAATTTCTGTAAAACATAGCACACGCATCTTATTGAAGGTCTCACGATTCATATTTGTTCATAATAAAAAATTTTTAATTTTCAATCGCGTCATTCAATTATTATAATTCTTAGCTACTTTTACGGTCTCTTTAAAGATAATACCGATTTTAGAACATCTTGGATACGCTTCTTGGAGATCGTGCATCGGCACGATGTGATTTGTCATGTAGTATAACGTAAAAGGCGCGTGAGGCACAGATTAATTATTCATTTCGCGTCGCAGCGTCTCGGAAGACAAACTGAAAAGAGAAAGAGAGAGAGAGAAATAGGATTTACGTGAAATCTAAATAAAACCTTACTGGAAATCCTGTGGTTCCCTGCCGCTCTTTCGTCGCTCGAGAGAGCTGCGAGACGGTTCGGCTGCAGCGAATTAATATACCCTCGTCGCGAACACTTTGCGTCACCTTAAGCTGTACCAGTAATGACTTCTAGGCAAAGCTACGGCGCGAAATAAATTCCACATAAACGATTAATTTCGTGCAACAAGCTCTGCTCTGCAGCCATTACGAAATTAGCTTGTTACGTTTCATTATTACATAATGAAAATTTCGACGGAAATATTCTGTTAATATCAGTCTTTATCTTGTAAATTCTTAACATTGATTTTATCTAGTTGATAAAAAGAATATTCATTTATCAATGAAAAATACATACAGAAAAATGTTATGATATAATATGGAATTATATATTATAGTTCTTACAATTAATATAAATAAATTCAACACATGACAATAAATTACTTTTAAATCTTGAATCATGATAAAAAATCACAGCTGTGTGATATTTCGAAAAATAGCAGGGCTATTAATAACTAATGTACTATTAATAATATTGGCAGGCAAACCTTATTCGCACTTTTTGTGCTCTTGTAAATCATTGTTCACTCGCTTACGTGTCGAAGCTCGCTTTGTTATGTCAGTTTTTTGGCTTTATACGTCCTATCGGAGTCCTGAAAATAGAACACGCGATGCTTACTTTGATCCTTTTCAAACGTTTTATCTAATTCGGTCCTCGTTATGTCCCACCAGAAGCACGTGGTTCATTACCATTTTTGGTCTTATCTCGAAAATAGTTACTCATTCGTCGTTTTTTTTTTTATTACTTTCCATTTCATAATAAAGCTAAAATTATTTGTCATGCAATTTTTAGTCATTTTCATATGAGTATACTTCAGTAAGTATTTTGTAGTTAAATATTAGAATCATTTAGTGCTTATAAGAAATTGATATAAAGAAATGTGCATATATTAACTTTTTACTGTTTTATGTTATAATTAAAATTATAATATGTTTATTAATAATAAAATGATACTGTGATTAATTTTTTGATTATATTTTATTTTGTTGCAGCAGCAACATGCCGTTGCAAGAGATCACAATGAGTCAAACCCTGCCATTGACGAACGGTGAGTAACATTTGTGTATCTTATCAAACTTAATAATGACGATATAATTGTAATTTTTATTAATACAATAATATATCAATTTTTAATTAGCATTATGAATTTGTATCGCTATTATTAGTTAATATCTATTTATTAAACTAATTATAAAATAATATATTTGAGATAAAATAAAAATTAAAAAAACTTAAATGGGAAAAGGAGAAATAATAAAAAATCTAAGAAGCAAAATTCAAAATCAAGTATTAAAGTTTTTAAATTTTCTCTTTTGTTATCTGTGTGTCGTGCTTCTTCGATGATGCATACAATTAATATTTCTTTCGTCGGGAAGAGCGTTCCTAAGAATAGCCGGATATAATTTTACGCTCTATAAAGGCGAGGGCGAGGCGCGGAAGATCGTAGTGATCATATGAGTGAACGATTATACTCGTATTTATTATTTACGGCCTTGTAGCGACGATTATATCATATATCGGCAGATATCTCGATGTTCACCACTTGAACAAGTCGTCATCGATATTGCAGAGCACGATAGGGTGATCATTATGTAGCTTTTTCCCTAGCACGCCCACCTTTATTGGTCATTTCCCTTAAGTAATTGAATCCCCCCCTCCGGTTCTATTCCAATTACGCCTGCAGATGTAACGTGCATGTGATGCTGTTGGCCACATTTTCAATTATATTGTTCCTAGCTGACTACCATTTATCCTAATCGCGAAATATAAGAATTTACTTATTTTAATAGACATTCATCTGGATGGAAGTATCACATAAATTTTCTTGTTTCATGTTATAACAAAATTTGATATTATTTCTACAATTTTTTAAAGATAAAATTATTAATTAAATATTTTTATCAAAATATTTATTCATAATTTATTAGTAGAACAATTTTATTTTCTGCCTCTATCTTTGTGAAATTTAATTGAGACTCTCCTCCTCTCTAAAAAACAGTCAATTTTCCAATCAATCTTTGCCAAAACGTATTAAGCAAAGCGAATATACAATAACAGAAAATAAATGTGCATCGAATTTTTACCAAAAGCAACCAAATTCGAAATGTTAGATTCTTAATTTGTATTTTTAATTTACAAACGAATATTGTTGGTATATATTATTATTTCTATCTAACAATTAGATTTTACTGTTTTAATGCTCAAATTTTCGATCGAGGTTGCCTATTCAACATGAAAAGAAACTATTTTCGACGTAAAATCTATAAAACGATTCTCAGTACACACGTTAAATATCTTATGATCAGATGCGAATGGATCTTTTAAAGTTGAAATAATCTCATAATTAGTATTAAGATCTATTATAAGTAAATGCTAATTTTCCTTTTAATTGGAATAGTTTTATGAGTATACATACCTGTATATCTCCACACTGAAAAAAAATTCTGATTAGAAACGGATAAATCAGAAAATCTAGTAGATTAATCAAATATTCTGATTATTATAATAAAACTCAAAACTTATAATAACCAGAATTCCTGTTATAATAACCAAGATATTTTATCAATCCTATAAGATTTTTCTGATTTGTCCGTTTTTAATCAGATTTTTTTTCAGTTTCGTTCCCATTCAAGATAACACACACATCTTTCGTTTTCAAACAGTGAACATTTGCATTCGTTCATTCAGAGATCGCGTGAAAATGCATAAGAGGTCGCCGCTAATTTGTGTTCCGCGGTATACAGTTCGCTATTTTCCCATTCGCATCATCTGCATTTTCTGCCGTTAACCAGCGGTTGTTCGACATTGTTATGTAGAGGTTCCGTTGGATCAGGGAGAATATTTACGCATCCCGTAAGAATGATTGACCCTAAGCTCAATATCCTGCGAATATTCACATACACTTTCATACATAGACATAGTTTTTTGTGAGCTATAGTGCGATAGACATTTGAGGGAAAGTGAAAGTATGATGCAACTTAATCTAATTGTAAGAGTAATGAGAAGAATAGGAAGAGGAACAAAATCTATGCACACGTTTGATCTAGATAGAACAGCCTGAGCTCATAGCGGAAGTTGAAGCTCATTTTTTATTTATATTCCACAATTACAAAGAAAGATACGTAAGCATACGTGACACCGTGGCCACCTAATTGTATCACACGCCGTGGTCCGAGGCCAATGAACTTTCTTACTCGCGGTTTTACTCGAGCGAACGATGTCGACGAGTATAGTAACCGTCTCGTACAATGTATCTGCCAATTTTTACGCTTCCGCGATCTTGTTCGCGAATGTATCCAAGAAGACTGTTATCTTCGGAGATCCTGCTTTGTAAGACTTTGCCTAGAGATCGATGTATGAAAACTGTACGTGCAAGATCAATTTTTAAAGTCTGTTAATTTTTATTTAAATTTATCAATAGGTACAATACAATATATTTTGATGCCCAATATAATTTATTTCAATAAATTGATTTAATTTGATCTTTTTCTCATGGATTGGATTTGATCTTTTGATTAAAATTCATGGATATTTCATATTATATAAGGACTTATAATCATTAAATATTTTAATGAATTCTTGCTAACTTTTTGTTAATGATGTAATCGAAAATTCGCCGATATTAATATTTCCTGGATAGACGATCCTCGAAGTTTTTGTTTTAAATGTTTGAAATTTAAAGGGTCTGAAAGGAGTCATAACTGCTCTCGACCCAAATTTCATGATTTATTCTACATCATCGTAACAACCTAGCTTAAATTATATCAATTGGGCCACATCCGCACTTCGATTTGGTTCTCGAGGGGATCTAAAATGGTAAAATGGTCAAGGTCATGGATACGTGGCATGTCGCAAAAGAAAATTAACGCATAGAGTGAATGCAATTAATAACGTTAGTCAGTCTTCTAATCCCGAAGCGATTGTTTGTATCGTCTGAAAAATGTCTGCCGCGATCTCGCGTTACAGGAAGCGAGCATTTATTTCGGGGGTCCAGAAGCGTGTTCGTGACGACGGGGTAGGGGAACCACTCGACGGCACACACGAAGTAGCGAGACGTGGCAGTGTATTTATTTCGGTAACACAGGAAAAAATTATAATTTTTCGCATTTGTTTCCATCCTCCTGGAGCTTAATTTGTTAAAAGAGTATTTTATTTTTAATTGTTCACAAATAGAAAAATGATTTTCTATGTTTGTGAGCGTATGGTTCTCATTGTTATCAAATACTCAACGCGAAAATCTAAAACTTTATATTTATTGTTATATTCTACATAGACACATACATATAAATTCTTATAGACACAAATATAAATTATTTAAAATACATCATGATTTTTAATATATTAATTTAGAAAACTGGAAGCATAAGTATTAAAAGAACACTCCTAGAAGTTATCAGATTTCGTTAAGTGACGCCGATGGCTGGACAAGTAGCTTTGATGATTCTCAACTTTATCTTATAAAGTTATATTAATTTATCTTTAATAGATTTTATATTTTAATAGATTATATTATAATAATGTGGATATATTTGATAATCTAAAGTACGTAAGAAATTAACATAAGACATTAAAAAATCGAAATGTTAAATTTGCTTACAAAAAATATTCTAAAATGTAAAATTGAACTTCTTTCTGGTATAAACTTTCCTTTCTCTTCATTATTTTACACTATACTTTGAATTATGTATTATAATATGCCATATAAATTTTTTAACATGATTGACGGCGAACATTTTATTCCAGCAGAATTTGTATTTCTAATGCGTTGTGAAATCACATGTAAAATTCATTTCTTGACTGAGATGAAATTGATTTTACGTTCTGCAATCACATCCTGCCGATAAGCAGACGTGTAGTCTGTTAGGGTGTTGCACATTGAGTGTCGTCGATCCACAAACACGTGGCGTCGCGCCCTACTAGTAACCAGGCTCTCGAAATAAACGGCGATATCGTTTGTTTCTAATCCAGGTCTACCGTAGGAATTATTGGCCCGCTTCTTGTTACCCGGAGATGAGCGAGCCAAAGCTTCAGCTTCAATTTTGCGCCTCCGCTAGAGAGAAGTACCGGTCGTTCAAAGCCCGGTGACTCTCAACAAGAAGCTATTTCGCGGATGATAGTAATGTGAGATGATTCTCATATACGGGCGATCATTGTAATGTCAGATAATATATATGAATAGATATAAATTTCAGCAAGAAGAGATCACAAATGACGCGTCGTAAAAAAAACAAATTTTTTCATAAAACTTGCTAATTATTTCTTAAAATTATATTTCTTCATCTCAAATTATGTTATAAAAAATATATGTATTATATATATATATATATAATTTGTCTATAAAATTAATAAAATAAATTTTATTAATTTTATGTCTAGTAAATAAATTTTATTAATTTTGGTTAACCCCTGGAGGGCACACAAGATCATTTTGACTCGGCATGCACATTCCGTAGTGCTTCAATTTGTGTAAAAAAAGATATAGAAATGGATTTTCTTTTAATAAATAATTTAATTTAAATCTTCAGAAGAAGGGTGAACAAATTTCAT
>VBVQ01001983.1:0-28634 GCA_011636635.1 Tetramorium simillimum | reverse complement strand
GGGCGGTGGTGCACCGGGGATCGCTGGGATCTGTGGACCGCCGACCGCGTCCCTCGCGCCGACGGATTACGTGACGGCGGCATGCTATCCCCCGGGATCGCAGCTCACCCTGACCGCTACTCACCCTCAGCCCCACGTCGTTGATCCCGCAATGACGCCCACCTCGGCGCCGGTGCCGACCCCGACGTCGGCGTCAGGCCCCAACAACCCCGTCGCCATGAGCCAGCTGGGGACCGTCTACGCCACCAAGAGACGGCGTCGGAACGGAAAGAGGTCGGTGCGAGTCCGTTAAATCGATACGACAAACAGAACGAGAACGACCGATTATTTTGTGGCGCGGAAGCGGAAGGAAGGCCGCTGCCGTATTCGTGACACTCCCGCCTTTTTATCTCTGACAATGAGTCGCGAAACAATGCAAATCGTTTTCATTTTCATCCTACTGAGATGAAGTGTAATAATCTATTGTATTTACGATTAGGGGCGCGTTGAGAATATTAAATTGACATATTTAGAGAAAATCTTCAAATATCGGAAAGAAATATTGATTTTACAAATATCAAACATAGAGGAAGATAAGAGATTATATAAAACATAGAAACATAAGAGATTTACGGATAACCCTCGAAAAACTTTTAAAAGCCAATGAGCATTACGGTGACGAGTTTGCTCACATGTATATAACAGAGAAATAAAAGTTTAATTAAGGAAAAGTGAGTAAGGTGTGATGATGACGTTGCACATTCATTCTAATGCAATTAAGCATAGTAGGAAATCATTATTAACAGAGTAAGAAGTAAATACGAGAATATAATAAGAGAGTAACTTAATTAAAGACAGGCAACATATTTGTATATAAAAATTAACTTTTATTTAATATTAGAATGATATATTTTTTTATTACGATTGGCATGAACTGTTATGACGAAAAATATAACTTTAGCATACAATATAACATCGCGCATAGTCTTGTCAACTATTATTATCTCTTGCAAAAATCTCTTGTCTCAAAGTTGGTTCTCTCAATATGATTTAACATTTTTGCGGTTTAATTGGCGAACATTTTCCTCACGTTCGGGGAATGATTGAAGTGACGTAAAAAGCGTATTATAGGATTAACTCTGAAAGGCTCCAACGTATCGCAGTTTAAAACGCATACATAATTCACGCATTCGAAGGCTTCCCCGTGCTAATGGGGGCGAAGCCGAGTGTTCGCACGTAAAGTTGTGCATTCGCTCGTAAAGTTAATGTCGATGATTGATTCACAGACATACCTCAATATTCATTCAATTAGGTGTCCTCGCATGAGTAACTTGAGTTCATTTTATGCCTAGTTTCACGTTATTACCCGATTATATATAGTTTATTATCGTAAATTTTTATGAAATTATATTCTTTTATGAAAACATATAATCGGTTTTTCCAGCTTTTTATCATGGAATATTCTACATTCTGTTTTAATTTATTCGATGGTCTAATATGATTACATATTATGAATTTTATGAATTATATATATTTACAATTAGTTGAATTAATATTGAAGCTTGTTTCTTTTTTACTTGCATTTCTCCTCAAAGCATTTATGCTGAAGAAAAGTATAACTAAAACCTAATTCTGATTTAACCCTTTGTTTGATTAACGCATACGCCTATAAATGAGATTATGTCCAAAATTATATTATATGTAAAAGCATATATACTTCATACATCTAATTAATAAACATATTAATATTTTAAAGATCTTACTCTTAATTTTAAAAAATTTCTTATTTTTTAAGATTTGAGAAAAAAATCAAATCGCGATCGATTAAAATAATAGGTATTTCTATCCCAAAAAGAAATAATATTCAATACCGCGAAGCGATTTTCAAGGCGTAATAATAAATCCGCATCACAAAAGATCGTCGTTACGTTCGTAATGTTGCGACTGATGACCGACGAAATTGCAGGTGCACGGGTCGCCACAAAATGTTGTTCCCTATGCATATACGCGGTGAATTAGGTAGAAGCCAGAAGCCCGCAAATGATCATTTGTGATTTGTCAGGCAAGATACGGTTATATATTAACAATGATGGGGCCGGAATAAGATGTACGGTCGCGTGTTTGTTTGTTCTGGAACACGTGTATCAGGCTATTTTTCCCCGCATCAAATCGAACGTACGATGCTCCTTCTTTGTGCTTTCTGTCTCACGCCAATTTAGTTTTTCTAGACGCAACGTTGCACCACGTTACACGATTATTCGAGGAAACTTTAATCCAATGAAAACTCTCGTCTGCTTATGTACATTCGCGTTTGATGAAACACTTAGGTCGACAATTATATATTTCATAATATTATTAGAGAATATCCTAACTGCAGTTTAATTTAAATGCAATTTTATTTTTGCACGGAAGGTGTCAAATTGTACATGTTATTTTAACAAGTCTATAAAATCTTAATATATAAATATAGATATTTAGAAAATAATTTATCAATCGTAATTTACTTTGTAATTATTTTTTATTCTTGTGAAACATGATGAAGATATTCATTTTTACGATTTATTTTTAATTTCTTTACGTGATATTTTATCATGCTGATATAGAGTTTATGATTGATGTTCTAAAAGTTTGGTTACGTTTAATCAAGCTCGCGTGCGTTAATGGAATTAAGATTGGCAGTACTTGCACAGAAATGCATAGTTGTGCCGTTGTTTTGTAATTTGGATGCTTGATCGCTTCAAAAAGAAATGTTAGCAAATCCACAAATAATTAGACAAGTAGAAATACTTTTAAAACTTTAAGAATACACGCATATTTATTCATATCGAATATCAATACAATTGATATTGCTGAAAGTACGTAATACTTTAATGGCGAACAGTCTTCAATTTTCTATAAAAAATATGATTTTTAAAAAATAGTAGCCAAAAATAGGATCTTTTTTATAAAATAGATTCTCCGTTACACTACACTCAAAGTTAATACGTTAATACATGCGATACACATGCGATTAGTGCCATAAATCTATCGAAAAAATCGTGCCGTCGCGTCGCGCGTCGGTTCAGCTAAAAAGAAGAAAAAAAAAACAAGGGCGTTACGTTAGTATCTTATTGCGTTAGCAAATTGAACGCCAGGGAATTTTTTCATCGTTTCGCCGCGACACTGTGTGTCTCGCTCGCGCCGCTTGAGAAATTAAGGCAATCTGCACCAATCTGGTAAGCTCTTAATCCTCTCATGACGATCTCGCATGCTCCCAAGTGCTTCTTCTCTTTCGTACGCGACGCGAGTACGCGCCCCGGTGTGCACGCGCGTGCATGAGCGCGTATGCACGCGCGCGCTGTGTGCGGGTGTGCGCGAGTCGCGAGGGGGTTGCTGAGTCGTGCGGGTTGCATTACGCGGCGCATTCGATGCATCAAGAGGAGGATGCACGCCTAGGGTAGTCGGCCGCTAAGCCGACAGAGATGGAGCGGCACGGCTGATTGCGCCGAAGCGGAAGACTAAAATCTTCCCGAGCCCGAGTCTCCCTCTCTCCTTCGAGAGAACCGCGTTCTCTCGAATCGCGTCTTCCGCAACCTTGTTAACCTCGGAATGGATCGCGGCGCGTTGCGGACGATCGCGTTGCGCGCTTCCAAATGTAGAGTACTTCGCAGACTCGCCGGTACTCAAGGCGAACGTGTGCGAAGGCTAGCCACTGATACGTATACGGGGTAGCCCATTAACTTCAACCACTTCGTACACTTGGCGTCCTGTGTGCCCACTTGAATGTCTTCATAAAGTAACGCGAGGCAGGAGGCGTGATTAATTTGCTGAATTAATTTTTGAAGGCCGTCTCGGAGCCGTTCGATAATTTTTATTAATGCATCGTACGTTTTCTTCTTGCTAGAGAAAAATGCAACTTCTATCGCGTGCGTTAAGAAAGGCTCGCTGTTTCGTGAACTTTTGCAGATTCATGGAAAAGTCACGTGGCGGGCATTTAATTTTTTAAACAAAAGATTATACATGTTTTTATGATTGTGTATTGAAAAGAAAATATTCCAAGAATACTGTGCAATCCTAACTCTGAATATCAATCGGTTATTTTACTTTGGCAAGTGTAATCAGGAATACATTTTAATTATGTAATCATGGTTTGCAAAAATACTATAAAAAGAAAAATATAGTTACTTTTGGCCTCAACCATAATTTTATAATATTTCTAACAATAAATATGATTAACTTAACTATATACATAATTATGTTAACCATAATTATTGTTAGAAGTATTATAAAATTGTAGTTGAGGCCAAAAGTAACTATATTTTCTCTCAGTACATATTTCAAGCATTTTTAATCTTATAAATATATTATCATTGATAAATACATATTAATTCTACTAATGATTTCATAATCCTCGATGATAATAAATAATCATTTAATCTTGCAATTTTAATGGAATGTAATAGAAATACCTTAAAGCTTAATGCAAGTGCCTAAATATGTTTTTTTTTTTTTTTTTTTTTTTTTTTTTTTTGAGAAGAATTCTAAACAGGCTTATTCAGACATTTGTTCAAGAAGAATGCACGACGTGTACGATCGTAGACTCGTGTCCCGCAGGCTCGAGAAGCATCAACTCTTCGACGTGAAGATAGTCTTCTTCCTCCCCCGTAGCTTCGGGACCAACGTGTCACGTTGAGTAATCGGTTGAACCCTTTTCCAGTTCACGTAGATGCCGTCTACGGTGAGGAGCGTACCCCGTGATCGCACCAAGAATCACGAACAGGCATAATGGAGTTTTAAACGGTCGTTCGAGGCATACGGGCAACGATCGGCGATCTTCCTCTCATTCTTTTCTCTCGAGTCGCCTTTTGATACGATACGAGGGAAGAGCAAGGGGAGAAACGCGGGGAACGAGCGCGGGGCTCTATGCCAGAAAATGCCCGCAGGGTTTCAGCCCGGTTCGTTCCCTCGCGCTTCTTCTTCGGCTGCTTTGGCTCCTTAGGATTCTCCGCTCGGAGAAGTCCTTCCCTCGGGCTCCGTCGATCCTAGGCGAATGCACCTTGGAAGGCACATAAGCGCGCATCATTTCGAAAATTTCATTTCAGCTAAAACAACTCGGCGCGAGCAGCGTATCGCTTTGTTCCGATCTTCGAATGTACGAATGAATTATCGAAGACTACGACGATCGATGGGGAGCGATGTATAGCATAGATGTCGTGTACAGCGCGGCTTTCTTGATTTAATAATACTGCTGAGAACATTTAGAGTTAGTTGAATACAATTTTAATATTGTTTTGGCTTACGAATGTCGTAGGGCGCAATCGTTTAAACTTTTATTTACAAAAATTATAATATCAAGTTAAAGTTCTTTTTCAAAATAATTTTTTAGCTAATATTTGTGGTTTTTTAAATTATATGACTTTAAAACAACGAGAAGGTCAATTTTATCAGAAACATACTCTTCAAGCTACGTAATATGCTAATCAATATGTCATAACAAAACCTCCCCCCCCTCCCCCCGCTGTACTCTCTTCCTTTTGTTCTTTATTTCTCTTCTACTTGCCAATTACTTTCACTTTGAAAATCACATCACAGACTTCCTTGACAGCTACTTAACTCTAACAAGAAGTATCTGAGCGAAGAGCCGTCGAACGTCGTATCATCTTTGTACCCTGAGCACCGAAGTCCTGTAGAATGTCCAGGCCGCGGGGTTTGTCAACGTCAAGGGAACTTTATCGCTAACGATCGGACGTGAACTCGCTGTCGAGTTTCTCCCAAAATTCTGTCGGGTTCGGGGAAGCGGGCGAGCGCAGCGCGATGCTGCGCGCACGGTGTTCGCCGCGGTCTAATGACAGCAGCTTCTATAATTTGGAGTTTTTAAGCGAACAGCCAAATTACCGGCGCAGGGAGGGATTACTGTTATTACACGCGGCCGCGGACTCAGTCGAAACCTGATTATACTTCAGTCAGTCTCTCTCTCCCGATCTTGACCCGTTCGTTCGACTGTCAGCTCTTCGCTCTCGTTCGCCACCACGGCGCTCCTCCGCCGAACGGATACCTTCTCTCTCTCGCTCTCTCTCTCTTACTCGTTCTGCTTCGCTATTTTATTCCATCTCTCCCGCGCGATCTTCCAAACGATCCTTTAACCACGCAAATCGCACTCCGCCGCCCTGCTCTCGCGGATGTTCTCACTGAAAGCACGATCTAGTATCTCGCTCATTAGCAGCTTCGAGATCCTTTCGCGCGACACCGGTAGCCGCTTAGAGGTGCATGTGTCATGAGAGATTATACTCTCTCTCAGGAACGATTATTTTTGTAAAAATGACTTTAACTAAACTTTATTAATGATGTGGGAACGTGTGGATGTACGAAATATTTTTTACAAATTACTTTTTAATCAAGTAACAAGTAAAAAGAGCTTTGAGAGTACAACGTAGCTGACAGTGCGTAAGTTAACGTTACATTAATCTTTAAGAACTAACAGAATATATAATTATATTGCACATACATTATATTATAGCGTACATAATTATATATAATTAATTATACATAAATATATATAATTGTCGATGTATAATTTTTATTAGTTATTAAAGATCTAATATTAAATTTATTTACGCATTATTAGTTATGTTATTCTCTCAAAGCCCTTTTTATTTGTGAGTTTCATTATCGAGAGTCCTTATTATCTTTTAATCATAATATTATTTTTTATTAATGATATTTAGTATTAGATAACAAATATAAGAAAAATATATAAAAAATATGTTGAAAAAATTTTAAGCTAAACTTTCAAATTTTTTTTCAACGTTCCAAGTATGTAATAAAAATTATTTGAAAAATCTTTTCGTGATATTATACAAATATGACTTAAAGAATGGTTTTTATTTTTAAATTTGTGTATAGACAGAGATAAGAAGGACAAAGCAGTTACATTTTTCTGTGAAAAGAAGAAAATCGGGAGAGATTTTACAAGAAACTATAAAGCTTTAATAACCCTTATAAAAAAACTCGTACAATGGGAGATTACTGGAGATTTCTCGACTATAACGAGAAAATGAAAAAACCGAAAATTCTCAATGAGCGTTGCAAGTTACGTAAAAGTGCAGCAGGACCATTGAAGCTAAGGTCGATGATTTCTTGATGGATAGCTGCCGTCGTCCCGGGTTTCGGCTGATTAGTTCTTAAGTAATTGCCGCGCATCCTTACGGCCTTATAACGTGCGTTTATAGCCTTGTAATGAACCCGCTTCTAAGACCTTTGCTCCATTCAACCACAGTCGAGGACCGTGGCCGAGGCCTTCGAGGCGTGCAAAGATTTTCGTTGTCCATTAAGCTTCACCGGTATTCACGAGATGTGGCACATTTATTTACGCTATCGGCTAAACAGGTCCACAAATCGATTTTACCATTAACGATTAATGATACGGCTGGCAGATACTTAGCTATGACGATCAATGAATGACTAGAATACATATCGAGAGTTCTGAACAGGCATCGGTCTATATCAGATATAAATAAATAAGGAATTGTGGTTTTTGTTTCATTCAACGAGTTTCGGATTAATTCATGACGTTTGTATCTATAGATAATACACTGCATAATTTATATAATACAATTTACAGCCGGGCTACACGCCGGAGATAAATGTAGAACGCGCAACTCGTAAAATTAAACGCGTTTTCTTCAATCGAGCGTATTTCACATTTACGTTTCTCTCCATTATAAATTTCGTTTGTCAGCAAAAATAGATTCGTCTGGTTTCTCACATACCGCTCGCGATATCACTTCGTATTAAAGGAGGATATCGCTTACCTACTTTCTACATCGTAACGCGCGCAGTGTAATTTAATAGACTCCCCTTACGTTAGTCGACGCCGTGATGCGTTGCGGCCATGTATAATACGTATAACGTTCGCGACAAGAGGATTATTGGTGGTGGGCATAACTCCTGTGCGCAGCCACACCCAGCAGATTTAACACCTCGTATCCAATTATAAAGATGCTCCCTCGTCACACGCGTGATCGATGCTGCATTATGTATCGATGCCGTCGCACCCGAAACGCCGTGTAATAGTGGTAGTTGTCACTAGGAAATGCCAATGAATTCTGATATCTGTTTTCCTTCAATTCTCTTCCGTAATTCAACATTCGATGTTTTGTACAACTACACTGAGAGAAAAATATAGTTATCCTACTTTTGGACTCAATCACAATTTTATAATATTTCTAACAATAAATGTGTGATTAACTTAACTATATGCATCATTATGTTAACCATAATTATTATTAGAAATATTATAAAATTGTGGTTGAGTTTAAAAGTAACTATATTTTTCTCTCAGTGTAGTTGTCAGCTTACTAAGATAATTCTATTATTAGAACTGAAAAATTAAAATTGACTAAAATACGCCTTTTGAATGTGTTGTACAAGGTGATACGTTGAAATTCATTAGAATATACTCCACATATTTTGCATCTCGTTGTGAATTCAGATAAAAAGAATTTTTTACTTAATCTTGTTTCTACTCGTAAACATATTACGCCGATAATAATGTCATTATACGTCTTTATGATTGCATTCGCCACGTTCATACTTTGCTCTCTAGAGAGCATTAAACAATCGACGATACGCACCGTGCGCATTCTCCAGCCGCGGATGGCGCTGCGTTGCTTTTGGTGTTTCGAGAGTGCTGAATGGGCCGCACAGCAAGGAATATCCGTCCTCGCGTGGTTACGGCACTGTGAATAGAGCCATAACGAAGTGAAACGCGCAGGTGAATTTATGCCGCAGGAACGGAGGCGCCCGACGAAGGAGACCAATAAGCACCGAAACGGCTTCGAGCTTCGCGAGAGAGAGAAAGAAAGAGTGCCCGCGCCTTCGAGGCGAAACTCTAAAGGGACAAGACGAATAAAAAGAGACAGGGCAGATGAAATGGCAGATAGAATGAAAGAAAAGGAGAGACGTCGAACCCGCGGAGCTTTCAAACTCCATAATCTCGAATGACCAATTTCGACGCTCGATAAAAAATTATGTATCCGCAGCGACAATTTTATTTACGCGTATGTTTTAATGAGAAATTTTTTACATTTTACGATCGCGATCTGCCGATCTGAGAAACGAGCTACCGTCTTATCTCTTTGAGTGTATTGATATATAGATATTAGCATGTAGATATTACTCTCCAGTGAATATTTGCACAGATTTGGGCGGATTATTTTTTTATAAAACAAAGCAATAAAAATTCTATAAAAATCAAATCGGTAAATTTGATGTTAGTGATACTATTAAATGTTAATTTAATAGTATATTTCCAAAAGAAGTTATTGCAAAAGAAGAAAATATAGAAAGGCATAGAGGAAAAATTTTAAATCAGTACTTATTTAAGGAAATCTTTAAATCAGGGTTTTTATGGCATAGGAGCAGGAGGTCGTCATAGTTGGACCATTTGTATTGCACGACGACACAGTTAAGAGTCTGAATATGGAACATCGTTATCGCATATCGCTGTTACTCATTGCGTTACGCCACTAACAACGCATGTGCTTCAATCTGTGTATCGACTTCTTTCGACGAATTATACGAATTTCGTTACACTTTCTCAAATGGAATTTAAATTTCGTTATCGGGCACGGCGATCTGTCGGGGAGGAATTTAAATATAAATAGTCGCGGGATATGTGTCGCCTCGCGTCCCGTTGATATTTCTCCGAGTACACCTCCGCCGCACCATTACCCTTTCAAATGTAACATTGGTAAGGCGTTTCGCGATGAAGGCGATTACGAGCTTTCCCAGCCATTAAAACCGTAGAATCGCCCGTCTCAGAAAGCAAAAGTAACGATAGTATCGTCGCATACCTAATTCATCATCCCACTTGTTACCTATCGCGTACGTCATTTTCACCAAATACCTTTATTTTATTTTACAATGCAATCGCTCTTTCTTTTCCCGTTTCTTATCTCACGCTGATCTCGCGTATGATCTTTGCATTTATTGGAAATAGGCAAATTCATTTCAGTATAGTAGACAAAAAGTTAAAAAAAATTTTTTATATTAATTCATATATTATAAATTATGTGAGTTCACCCAAATTGGTGTTGATTCTAAACTCGGTTATTTGACAGAGTTAACTATTAAAATCCATCGTAGCGAAAAATTGACTTGTCGACACGATTCGGTATTTCGAGGCGGAATTCAAGACTCCGTTTCGCAAGAAGCGGCCCTGGTTCTGGTTGGTAACGATGTATCTCATCCGACTTCGGGCCCGACCCGGGCCCGGGACCCAGCCGGTCCGGTAAGGCGCTGTGTGTTTAACTATTCAATAATTCATCCCGCCATTCATCACCAGCCGAGTGTAAAATTTATCTTATTTTTATGTATTGGCCCCCTCCAGTTCGCGGCACCATGCATCAACCTCTTATTAGCTGCGATTTGTTTGGCGCGCGCGGCATCCAATCCCATTGTGCCGATTTGTCGAGTCGCGCGCGAACACGTTCCTAACCGTTGATGCGGATCGTGAAACTCGAATATGCCCTTTTTCTCGGAAATTCCTGCACCGGAATAAAGAAAATAGAAACGATTATCGGCCTTACGAGACTGAATATGTTGACCTTTCACTTGTCCAATATTCACCAAAGTAAAAGATACACACATAGCAGAATTAAGAAGAAATCAAAATTTTGATGCGGTTTTGTGATATTAATAGAAATTATTGACTATTAACGAGTAATTAATTCTCAATTACTATAGTTTTTTTATTCATTGCATTAAGTTTTTAAATAGTAAAATGTTATTGTTTTTATGAAATACTTATTCTTTGATTAAAAGTTAGATTTCTCTGTATTTTAACTCTATTTGTAAAGTATACAACTATACGATTATAATACAATTTTTATAATCATAATTATATACATATTTTCTTGTTTTATAAAGTCATGGAAAGAAAATATAAAAGAAGGATTATATGTGTTATACATATATGTATATAAGTTACAGGATATTTCTTATTTATGTAATAGCTATAATTGCGAATAATCAATATAAAGAAAAACTTGATTAGAAATCGTGAGAATGTACTCCAGAAACTGGGATTCAAATATTTGGCATATAAGCCTACTAGAACTTCTGAGTTTAGATTGCAAATTCTCAAGGCGGTATCATTATGCGTAATTTATGTTGCGTCCTTCTCGCAGATGACGAATAGGACAGAACAACGTCGTTGTAGGCTTTTCGCTAATAATGCTAGCTATTACCAAATTCGTTATGGAAGAGCAACAATAATGTGATTTAAATTGCTAATGGCTTAAATAAACTTTGATTATCATTTCAACGAAAAGTTTTTCTGAATTCTTATAAGAGAAAAGAATTTTATTTTTAGCCAAATTTTGTTCCTTGACTAATATTAATTTGATTTTATTTTGAAAGAAATTTATTTTCAGTAATTTTCTTTTAATTTTATCTTAAGATTTAAGAAATTTTACATTGATAAAAACTTGCAAATAGAGAAAAATCGATTTTCAATATGTTGTAGAATTTATCGGGAAAGTATATAATACCTTTCAGTCAATTTTCAAATATCACTTATTTACCGAGCTAATTAAAATTTCCGCTTTTATCTCACGCCAGATATTATTATAATATCCAGTTCACAGGACTTTCACGCGAAGACTGATCTCGTTGCTGTCGACTCATTCGTTCGACGCACAAAGTTTTCTCGAATCATTTCGCGAAGCGTCGTTTTTTGTTCTTTGTCGAAGGTCAATAATTAACGGCAATCGTTCCGCAGCAATTTAGTCATTTATTCGTTATACGAAGAAGAGGCCGACGCGTATGACATCGGCGGCCCGGCGCAGCCGTTTGGTTCTCCGACGTAGCGGGCACTTCCGGTACCAGGCAGAGGCGGGCACTTCTCATTGTCATTACATCACCAGAGGCTGTCATTTGGTTTTTCAAGCGTCCGTTTTTCTCACCGCGAGGATAGAGCTTGATGATCGTAATCACACATGGCTAGCCCCGGAGAAGGATAGGCGGATTAACGCGCGGCAGCGCGTGCGTGTGTACGATCTCTTCGAAAAACCTGGCTGATGAACCCCGAACGTAACATGGAGCCGTTTGACGAATTAGCGATGCACTTTAATGTTGTTGAGAATTTGCCAACTGCTATACAAATATCCAAAAATAATAGAACCAAATAAGAATTTAGAGAAGTAATCTATTGAAGATTTTTTTTTGTTAATTTATAATATAATACAGTTTAGATATGAAAGCACATATTTGTAAAATAAGAACTAGGTAAGTTAAAGTTCAAGTAATTAATATAAAATAAGAATAAAACAATAACCATTTAATTTAATTTAATATTATATTATAATATTGAAGATATAAAGACATAGAAATCTGAAAGCGGCATTAAAATATCAGCAACATTATTTACAGAGAACGTAATTACGTTAAATATTTTTTGATATTGTACGTATTGTACTTGCTATTGTTCGTAAAGTGCACAATTCGTAACCTGATTCCCCACGAATGCGTCTTCCTAATTAGGCAGTCCTGTCATTAGTTCAAGTACCATCGCTGCCCTTCTTTCGTGACAGAATTCACTCCCCGTGTCGCACTTTGTATACCCGATGGTTGGCGTATCCTGAATTCGCCTTCCTATTAGGGTGTGGCTTTTACTCCCCAGGCACAACGAAATTGGTGCTGGTGCCAGTCCTCTTGCAAGGTTTAACAAAATTAATGTACGGGATCTTTTTTGGTCTCAAAGCTTTCATGAATATTAATTTTTCCAAAGTTTAAGCTTTGTTTTAAATGCTAGATATTAGATTGAATTTTTTATCATTATCTAAAATAAAATTTTTTATACAATTTTTGTCACTTTATTAATTTTTTTTAGTATTTAATAAATGCAAATGAATAATTGGAATAAATTGCAAAAAGCGGAGGAAGAACGTAATTAATTATAAGATGAAAGACGTAATTAAAATTAAAGATTTATTCACCTATTTTATTTATATCAATTTAATCTATTTTCAAAAGAGCATTCTTTCTTGATTAAATTATTATCTTTTTGTAAGTTTTGAAGCATCGCTAGCGTTTGTCTATCATTAAACTTATAGCTTCTTGCACCCTCTTTATAAATCCATTGAAAATCACATGGGAGTTTGCTATAAGAAAATGATTGTGAGTAACGGGGCTTTCGTGAACTCGGCATATGTCAACGCTGACGACTCTATACTATCGCATTTCTTGAAAGAAAGTCGTTAGCAATAGTTACTTTTTGTCTTCGTGTCCATAATGCGTTTATAATATACGTAATAAAATCTTACAGTAAAGTTAAATTCTTTATTAATACGCAATGCTTTTAACAATTTACTATAGTAAAATAATTTTTATAGCTAAATATAGTATGAAAGTAAACCATAACTAAACTTTGATACTAATATTTACGGAAAACTAGTTGTTCATTATTATACATAATAAGATATATTAAATGGACTTAAAATTATTTTTAAATAAATGGATTTATTTTTAAACTTAAATTTAAACGTAAACTGATGGCATAAAATGTTTTTTTTTTTTTTAGAATAATCGTAATATAATATTTGATTTAAACTATTAAAATATATTTCGACATTTTCAATAATGTAATTTTAAAAATATAACGGAATGTGCTTCAGTCGGATCGATTCTTTATTTCGCGACTGCAATTGAGCAACTATGAAAGAGGCTTCCGTTACGCTCCGAACAATGTAACGCGTCCAGGACAAGTTGCGGGAACCGACAGTTAGATGCGTCGTCGCCACGCCACATCCCTTCATTTCGCCATCCGCTCGTTTCGGTAGAATTTGCATTTCAGAAATGCGAAATTGGGCGGCAGAAAGATAGAGCTAATGCTCACGGGGCGGCGCGCCGCGCCGTGTAAACACAGGGTAGCCCGAGCTCCCTTTTCGACTTCGCATCATCTTCCGCTGTAGCAAGGTTTTACATCGAGCTTTCTGTTCTCGGCTTAAAAGCGAAAGAAGTTACCGGCGAGCCTCGAAATGCCAATACTGTTTTTGGCAATTTCAGTCTTCTGTTTTCTTGAAAATAAAGAGATGGAAGTTAAGGATGTATCGGAGATACAATCTTAGATGAAAGTGCATGAAATTTGAAATACTTGAACATCTATGCCTTACGCATAGTAAATCTACATGTAAGGTACTCGAACTATAATTGGAGTCTTATTTTCACTCCTAGAAAGGTATTTTTTTATATTATATTATAAATTATATATATATATTATATTATAAATATATTATATTATATTATAAATGTTTTTTTCAACATTATTTGTGGCACTGATAGCATATTTTTGTCAGTTTATAATTTATTTTTTTAAAACGATGTAGTGAAGATAATTGAAACTTGGTACATAGTTTCATCTATTCGTATACTAGATGTACAAAAAAAATTGAAAACATTAGTACCATTTTTTCAATATTTTTATCCTTCAAAACCGTTCCTTTCCGTCTCTTTATAAGAATACGTGTAAAAAATAAAATCGTTATTACTCAGCAAGTATTTAGTGGATTCGTTTAAAGTTTTTTTGCAACACATCAAGAAGGCTAAAAGAACAACCTCACCAATTTTTATCGACTTGGTACTATTTCGAAAATAGCTCCGATACGTCCTTAACTGGATAAGTTAATTCGATTTTCTATACCTTCAGTAGTTTTCTTACAATGCAAATAAAAATACAACTATATATAATATTAATTTTCATGTATTGAATAAGTGAAAGAAAAAGATTCTTTTGTATTAAATATACATTTATATTCATATACATATAAAATAAAATAGATATTATATGTTTCAAAGAAAGAATTTATTAATCAACATTGTAAAAATTATGATAGTTTGATATTTTCATGTCTAAGTTCTTTTCTTATTTCTTAAGATGTGACAAATTGGATAATTTGTTTCAAATCTTATGCATTGCATAAGTTTAGTAATAACAGCTAATTTTACAAATTGACGTTGGAAAAACTGCGCGATTAAGATGACTGCAATTAAATTTCTCGTCATGGTTTAGTCCACCTCTCACCATTTATTAGGTTTCCTCTTCAGTCGTTTACTTCTTTGACTGATTCAGTGAAAGGCGGCGTATTTGCGTAAGAAATCGGACCGTGATACTATACCGTATGATTATTCGCGGCGAAAAATAGCCAATCGTTTTTCATCGCTGTTAATTGTCAGCGGTGAGAAATGTAGAGCTTGTTGATCGCTACTACATCACTGCAAATTTCCCTTTGGGGGATTCGGTTATTCTCTTGTATAATAACCGATAAATTGAGATCGAGTATAATGATTGATTACGTCATGATATATTTCATGCGTATTGATGTATCACATGAATATATAATATCGCGTGTCTCGAAAGAACGCTTTGACTACCATTCTATGTATCGAAACGTGTAGTTTTATTTTTCAGCAAAGGAAGCGTGTAATATATAGGCTTAACTAGTAGCCGCGAGGATCCCAGCTGACGTAATTTGTTTTCCGTAACGTATAATGACGTAAATTGTGCATACTATAATCAATTTGCGCTGATACATAGACACATGTTCCGATACGATGCACACATATCTTAATAGTATAGTTTATGGTCGTGTTTCTTTCTCACGAGTCTAATAAAGACAGATTTTATATAATTAGTTTATGTGTCGAGAAGATTGCAAAACATTTAATGTCAAATATATAAATTTATGTACAAATACAATAAGTATATTTATTTATAAAATAGAAAAATATAAATCTATTTATTCATGTTCATAGATATGTATATTGGAGAATATGTCGCGTATTTGTTAAAAAGGCAAGAAACTGATTCTATCAAATTGTCGAATAAGCGACATCATGCAAAATTAATTACTATTATCACGGTAGTTGCGTGTACGATATCTTTTACAGCGCGCATTGCACTTCTATTATTCTCTCAACCAGTATTATTACGGACTGACTTACGGTTAGTGCGAATAGCTTTCGATTCACGTACAAAAATTATCTCAGAGACTACACTACGAGCCGAATTCTTGTCCGTGCAATTAACTCTCGGGATCATACTCGGAATCGTGTTACATCGCGAGCGGGTAGCAATTAAAAAACTGTCGGAATGCATCCCGATTTAAAGACATTCAATTGAAGGAGTAATAATAGTAATCGTACAGATAATTCTTACTTTGTACCTAACAAACTCGTATCTACCGAATGTGGTGTTAAAACTAGATATATGTACATTTCAACAACAGAGAGATAAAATGCTACATTAAATACATTATTTAAAATTTTTTTTAATCTTAATGTTAAATTGATAAAACTTAATGGCATTAGTTAGATATTTTATCAATATTTCACATGTCTACAGTAAAAATTTTTAATTTGAGCAAATATTTTAAATTTCTTAATTTATATTCTTTTGCAATATTTATTTTTGGGAATGTGAATAAATTCAGTAACGCGATTCACAAAATGGCTTCAAATTATAGTGCATTCAATAAAAAAAATATATCAGAAGGTATCTGTAAAAAAATTATACAACTTCGATATGTATTTAGACGCAAGTGGCGTAAAATAAAATTCCGCCTGGCGTATTCCAACATTCTCGCTAACTTACACTAGATTCACATTTCACACCACTTACTGATAGCTACAGTTTTGCACAGTTACAGATAGAATTCTTTTGCCTGACGTTTAATTAGTCACGTTCTGCGAGGAGGAGTTCTGTAGGAATGAACGTTCTCGCATAATATAAAAACACGAGGAAGCGCAATAATATACTGCACCGCCCAGATTGAATTATCAAAGTCCGAGATAAACACATAGCTCGAAGGAAACAGCGTTCTTGCTAACTTCGCTCGAACTCTTATGAAATAAATAAGTCCTTACTAGATAAACATCTCTTAATCTTTCTTTTAATTACAAATTTCTTACGAATATAAAGCGCATTTTTCTCAAAATTTTCTGAGAATTGATGAGATATTTGAGACAAAATATGCACATCTCATAAAGGTAATAAAGTTTCTCATAAAAACGTACAAAATTACAAGGTTTGCCGGCGAGTTTCTTGAGAGAAAGCGTTCGAATTGCAGACTCGAGAGGATCGGAGTCACATTATTCAATGACAGATTTGCGGGCCGTTTCGCCGCTGTTTTACTCGCGTTTAGCGGATGACGGTGGAAATGCGGCATGGCGAATTGGTCGGTGGCTATACGTCTAGATCAAGCGTTCGCGTCAGGTACGTAAATATAGATCGCTCCCGTCTCGAAGCTCCGACTTGTCTCACCGAGTACTCACCACCGCGCGTTCGACCGTACCACCTCACTAGCGATACTAGTGGCTACTACTATCTTGATACCCCTCCGCGCCGATCGCGAGCGTATCATTACCCCGCCTAGTGGCTAGCTCGGCAGATTACACGTCTGCGAGCCGAGTTTGGCTCAAGCTGACCCGACCTAACACGAATTTGTAAGAACGATTGCGCCGGGATTTGCATGCTAGCAGGCGGCATCGGTTGTTTCAGAGAAAGAGAAAAAACAAGTAAAAAGTAATATTACTTTTCGGGTGTAAGAGAAATAGCGATAGCGCAATATCAATCTATAACGGTGAGGAGAGAATCTTGGTGATAAAAATATACAGCAATTTTCCTCAAGACTTGAAATTTTTAAATATATATTACACATATGGGGAAGAAAGCTTTACAAAAGATTTCTGTCCATTCTATATATGCCTAGTCAAATACTTTATTATTATCGTCATTACAATTGACAGTAATAATTTAGTTAATCGTTAAGATGAAAAAATCTCATTATTTCTTCGCACTATTTTTATCTATTATCGTGTATCTTTATATATTTTTGTGCGCGATAAATGATCCGTTAATTGATCCGCTATTGTATTGATTTTTTATAAGAAATGTAACAAACTTCTTTCTCATAAAACTACATTTTTATATTTCATTAATGCGGAATCTATTGCTCCGTAATTTCGAGCATTGGTCGTTCAATTTATTTTTACGCGTAATTGGATTAAATAAATCGCGTCGAAGTGGCAGTGACTCTCCTTCAATGCCTGCCGGAAGCGGGGCCGTCGGCTCGTGTCCCACCTGCCAGTACTGGCGGGCATGAAATTATGCTAATTAAATATATCGAGCAACAAAACAGCGCCGTGCTCTCTTATATTTATATGGGCGTTATCAGGTAATGTCGTTAAATTTTTTTGGCAAAAATGTAAGACGGCAGGAAAATTCGCAGAATCTCTGGAAGGCGATTAAGCAAAGTTCTCAGTTAATCGTTTCTTTAAAAAGTTTGTCGTCAAGAACACATACTGTATATAGAAATTATACGTTACAAGAGAATTAAAGAACCGTGCGAGGAATTTTGACGGAATTCACGCGTATTATATGATAATATGATCAAAATGTTCAATTCTAAACGTGAGATAATTGAGTAAGAATAAACATCGAAGAGGCGCTCTAATTAATGAGATTATGATTATATCGCGTGCGAGCAGGTTGTCGTCATAATTGTTTAATGAAATCTGAAGCTTGATGTTTATTGCACATCATCTACAAAATGCATCGTTCCAATACATTATGACATGAAGTAATCTTAATTCATATATCGCTTAATTATAATTTCATCTGCATACACCCTTATATATTAATAATTAATTGGAGTTATTTTGTCTCTTTACACACAATTAAGGCAACTGTCTTCGAAAATTAAATTCAGCTGCCAGCATCAGTAATTAAGAATAATTGCATAACTTTCGAAGCACTTTATGTGCAGATGTCAATCTCTAGCACTCTTATCTGTAGAACTTTCGATAAAGACTCTTTTGCGCATTGCCATTGTAATTAATTTGCAGACATTACGTCATACAGCTTCATACAGGGACGATTAATAAATCGATTTACCCAATATATGTATATGTATGTATATCAACCCATGACACATATAACGGAGAGATACATAAAATCGACTGTGCTGATTAAAGACGGCACTATAAAATCGACAAATTGGTAGCCGAAACAAGATGATAAATAATGCAGTAATTTATTAAGATTTAGTATTTGAAAAGACTGGATGGAGAAAACGGATTGAAAATGGATAGTAAATTAATGTTTTTTAAATACTGAAACTATTTTATAAAAATTAATTATTGCAATACCAGCTTAATGCCAATTATATTTTTAAACTACCAAATATTATGTATGAAATTAAATTAAAGTTTATTAAGAGAGAAACCTGGTATAACACGCTAAAAATTAAATGATTTTTGGAATTCTTTTTGAGAAAATTATATAACTATATAATCAATTTTTTTAATTTGCAGAGTATTTTATTGTACTATTGAATCAATAAAAAATTTTTTTTCAGCAGAATTTATACATATATTAAGCAAATAAAATCGACAATAATAACATTCAATGTGTTATCGTTGTAGTTGTTTGTCGGTGTGTAATGTAACGCTGCTTGTACATATCAAAAACAGAAAAAGATATTTTCCTTTTTTATAAATTTACGCATAAGCTAAACTTATTTTTAGAGAAGATAATTTGAAATTCTAAAAACAGGGACACTTGGAAAAAAATTTGAAATTTTTACGAAAAATTTTCATAATTATGCAATAAAATTAAATTAATTAAATAGTATCATTATAAATAAAGGTTCATGTTAATAAAGGTTCACAAAGAAAAAGTATCGATATAGATGTAGATATGCATAAGGCTAATAAGGATGAATAGCTTTTTAATTATCTTGCACGTCTGCAATTAAAATAAATAGTTTTGGGTAAAACATGTTTAAAGATTCGTTATAGATAAATGATAATTTCCGAGTTCTTATGCTATTTAGCATTAATCTGCTATTCCAGGCTCATACTATAAGCCTTCCGATTGTAAGCCTTCCATTATTCAAAAAACTTGTTTTTCTTCTTCAACCGCTTTTTACACAAAATATCAAACATTATATTTGCTGTGGCATGAATCTTTTGCACAGCACTTTCGTACGTAGTCTTACTTAAGGTACTTAAGTACTTAAAGTACTTTCTTAGTCCTACTACATTAGCCGATATCCATAAGATATGTTAATTTTTCGAATTTCGTTGTAAAACTTTAAAGACATGTAAATTTGCAAGAAAATTTGATTTTTTTACTCGTTATATCCCTCTTAAATAAAAAATATATATATTTGTTTCTTTATATGCTAATTTCTTATCAAAAGTATTTTGTTGCTGAGAAAAATTTAAGAAAATTCCAATGTTTCTTCTAAAATTGTGTACACTATTTCTTTTAAAATTATTTACGAAAAAATATGGATGTATTTTAACGCAGAGATAAGTAGTTTACTTTGAATGCATAGAAAATATAAGATATGCAAATTTCTGTTAATAACTTCTTTGTGTCGTTATCGGAAAGGATTTTTCACGATATCAAATGTAATATAACAGTGGTACGTACCTACTATGTAATGCTTAAATTAAATCTAGAAGCTACACATTTTTGACTCTTCCTTTTCCTCGTCGATTAAAATCTGAGAATAAACATAATTCAAAGATACATTGCGACAGTGATATACACACACGTAACAAAGCTTAGATTATAATCGTTATGGGCCACAAAGTTATAGCACTTTCTCAACGCGAACGTAAACTTGCTGCGTAGTAGATCGTTGATTGCTATAACGCGATAAATAATAAATATTCATTTCTCTTATTAACGTAGGTCCTTTGTCTATTTTAATATCTAGAACTTTTAATGTTCTAAACGAACGGTTATATAGCAGACTGATTTATAAATGATTGAAATAATATAACGATACATCGTTAATTATAAAAAGAGATAAGGGCATAGTAATTATTTTCTCCAAAAAGTATATCGTGTTAAAATATTAGATAAAAGTATGTATATACATGTTATACATTATGCTTTGTTATTTATTGACATATTTGTAAGCTAATCTTTGTTTTAGTGAATTTTAAGAACGATTATATCTTGCATTTATATACCTTTAATTGGATTTCATATTAATAATGGCGCAATTAGAAGTTTAATTAAAGAACAAAAATTAAGAAAATTTAAAAATTTTGATAAATGATAATATGTTATTAGACTTCGTTAAACGTTAAATCTTTAAGCAAAATCTTTAATCAACCGAACACCCGGTAGAAGCTTGCGGCCGTTCGTAAGCATGTTATGTTGCGATTGTGTTGTGCACTTGGTCGATGACCGATAGATGAAATCGCAATTTTCTTGACGTGGTAACAGATTAAATCATGGCGGCTGAAGACAAGAAAATCTTCTCAAGATTCTGCATGCGGCACGATCGGTTTTTGCTCTCAAGTTTGCTCCTCTCGACCGAGTGGCCACCAGAAAAATCGATCGCTTTTAAGAATTATCTGTGGGCGCGGTTGCAACGTGATAGTCACGCTGTGGTGTGCGTGCAATAGGAATAATTCAGTATTACCATTTTAGAGATCTCTCCGCATGTAGGTATGGCGATGTTCGCTTGCGGAAAGCATCCTGTTTATAATTAGAAATTTTCCTTTTTGTGGTCAGATGCAAATTTGAAAATAATTTTTGCTCTCAAATAAAGATAATTTAATGTATTAATATTATTAACATATTCATGAGAATTTCAATAATAAACTCACGTTAAATACGAAGAAGGAATATGAAATGAATATCGTCTCTCGCGCATGGACACTAAATTACAATCGATAATATTGAGAGTAAAAAGTTTTTTAATTTGGAATTTTAACGTAGAATGTGAATCGCTTCAAAAAGTAAAATGGAGAACCGCCAGCTTAAATGCAGAGTCGTGCTTTGCTCAAGCTAGAAAGTATCGCAGTAAATTTACGTATGCACCACGTAGGTATTCGAGAACGACGGAATTTCCAGAAGTTTATGCCGTCACTTATCCCGTGGAAACAGTCTGGAAAGTTTCCCGCGCATTCCGCTTACTAATAACTCGGAGGCATTCATCCGGTATTATTTACTCTTTTCAACCGAGTAGACGCTACGGCAAGTGCCCGGCAAATTGTTCTGGATATAACTGCTCGAAAATTACATCCTCGATTATGAGGTCTAGGGACGCGTGGGACGTCGAAATTCTGTCGCTGCGCGGCTCCGTCCCGGTCGTGCCACGGCGGCACGAACTCGCTTCTGAAAGTTCCACAGAATTGTCTTCTGGCTCGCGTTGCGACGAGCGATCAAGGCGCTCAAAGTAAAAGAGCGATGCATGAGGTAACCTATGGAAGTTTTACACGCGCCGTCAATTATATCGAGGTATAGAATCATCGTGATTGTTGTACGCCATAGAATGTAAGTACGTCGCCGTTGAGGAATCGCCCCGAGAATTTGTGAATTATGTGCGCATTCAGCGATAAATATCACGACTCATTGAACTTTACAGATGCGCCGCTCGCGTATATAACGTTCCGTAATTGCCAAGTAACAACCGTAAAACGTAAATTATACGACAAACTCATATATCGCTCTTGATGGAAGCGGCGGGATTCTTTTTTTTTTTGCCAAGCTCCCACACTGAGAAAAAATATAGTTACTTTTGGCCTCAACGATAATTTTATAATATTTTTAACAATAAATATGATTAACTTAACAATACACTGAAAAAGAATTTCGGTTAAAAACGGATTAGGGGGGGAGAGAGAGAGAGAGAGAGAGAGAGAGAGAGAGAGAGAGAGAGAGAGAGAGAGAAACGAATCAAAAAATCTTGTAGGATTGATCAAATATTTTCGTTATATATTATAATGGAAATCTGGTTATTATAATAGAACTCAATACATTAAATCAGATTTTATAACTTATAATAACCCGAATATTTAATAAATCTTACAAGATTTTTCTGATTCGTCCGTTTTTAACCAAATTTTTTTTCAGTATATGCATCATTCATCATAATTATCGTTAGAAATATTATAAAATTGTAGTCGAGTCCAAAAGTAATTATATCTTCCTCTCAGTACAGAGACTCTCGAAAGGAAAAGTCTCTGAACCACGCATTATACACATATCTGCTTCAGCTGAAGTTTCGTTCCAATTTTGCATTGCTCTTTTTGGTACGTTTCTTTGAACGCGATTGCGATTTCTTGGCGCTTCACAGTTTCAGAATTAACCCATTCGCGCTAATGAGAGAATCTGAAGTCAATTAAGCACGCCGTTGATACGGACTCGATAAGCCAGAAAACCAATGAATATGCAAACTATTATGCGATCACCTGCTGTATGTTTTTTCGTTGCCTCTTACGTTGTGTGCGAACGAATATCGGCACGTATCTATATACGTATACATGGGTGTTTGACGGTATGAGAGAGCTACTATTTTATGTATCGGGATATAAGCAGGTTCTCTATTTTTTACTTATATATATATATATATGTATACTCGCGAACGGCCAGACATCCTGAATGAGCGATACGTCAGGTGGAAACTACTTTGTTTTAAATCGGGATAAAAGTCCTCTTTTGCAATCGGTATAAGTGCCTTTCAATTTTATCACGCGATTCTCGTAAAATTATTTCAAAAACAATTTATAACTTATAAAAGAGGAAAATTATACCTCTTATTATGTAATCTTAAAATGAGAATCTATACACATAACTCTCTTCAGTATTATTTAAATTTATTTCTTTTTTTCACACTGATAAAAATGTAAAATTTATTATAGTCCGTTTATTTTAGAATATCGCTAAAACTTTTTTTTATATTTTATATAATATATAATATCAAGAAATTTAATATAATTGTATAAAATTTTGTGTTAATTATATTATGGCATTACATATTGTCTTTATTGTATATTTAACGCTTCTAATGTGTCACAGAAAGAAAAGATATTTTAGTTCTAAATCAATTTATCATGAAATAAAAATTATAACATTAACTCGTTACTAGGAAAGTTTTGCAGGGCAATTTAAATATGGAAATTATAATAAACTTTGTTATAAACTTTAAATTTTAAAAGTTGATTCAATACAATAAAGCCGTCATGTGTGTAAATCACAGAGCTGTTTTCTTGACGGAGTCACGCTGTTTCACACCTCGCGGCATTGATGCCAATCATTGTCGGCTCGTTGTTGGTCTTCTTATTCCCATATCGAGTCGCACTTTTACGTATTCTATCGATCGATAATTTGATTTGCTTGAAAGGAAAAAAAGATACGGATTACTCGCTGAATCGGCCATTGGCACGGCTGTGTATGTATGCGCGTATCCATCTTTGCGCAATGTAACCCTAATGGTCGGACAATTTGCAGAGGCGTGCCGAGTTAAAGTCAGACTCCCCTGCAAAGTTTCCGCCGAGCTAGACTCGAAAGTAATGGCCTAATGTTACTTAATATCTACCGTAGACGCGCTTATTTCAGATATGCCCTAAAGGGCTTACGTATTTCCATATTTTACCGTGCCGCAGTCGCATCGTACGCGAACTTCTACGGCCGAATCGTCGATGCATCTAACAGAATGGATTTCGATCTAAAGAAACGATTTTCGCTTTGAGTAATAACTGAGTAATAATATCGGCTGTTTACACAAAAGCCATGCGTTTTCTCGCGTTAACACATTTCTTGACTAACGTTTTATATCATTTGTCATTTTATTTTAACTGTTTACGGTAAATATTAAGAATTTCCTGATAGAAAGTAAAAATAAAAATAATAGAATATTACATTAAACCTGAATTCGATCGATATAATTATTTAAGTCTACAAATAAAATTATAATCAATAAGAAAAATTTGAAGACAAGATTGTATTAAGACAATGTACTTGAATTTATATTTATCCGGCCTCCAAACTCGTTACGTAAATGTCTGGACAATGATGAATCGTATACACGAAAAAATTACGAATACCTACTACGGTGATTTTCGTCGATAGCGCGCGGCCGCTGTTTCATTTTTCCCCGGCTAATTTCCGGTCAAGATGTGGGTTACGATGGTAAAGCTCGAACACATAAGTCTCTCCGGTATCAGCAGAGCCTCCTCTCCCTCCTCAGCTATCATCTCTTTTTATCCTGTCTTATGCTATCGCAAAAACGGAAATGGCCAATCCATGAGAATGCACTAATACATGTCGCTTTAAGTTAACGAAAGCCTCCAGTTTATATCCAGTTTATTAAAAGAAAAGACTGTTTATTTGGTTTATTGTGAGAAAAAAATATGAAAGACATAGAGTCTTAAATCTTTTCTTTTATATTAATTTCTGAAATGATAACCAAATAAAATGGCAAAAATTGTTTTCAATATTTATATAAAATAATAATATTTATATACGATAATTAATAGATTTATATAAAATAGGTTATTTAATATTTTTGTAATACTTGCATGTTTCATAATAAATGAAAATTTGTTTAAAATATTTATATATACTTAAATAAAGATTGTAGATAATTTTCCAAATTATATAGTTGATTGAAAGATTTATTATAGAATTTTTGAAGCTATCGTGATGTCAGTTCTCGTGATAGGCCGTTAACTTATTTCTTATCCTCCGTTAACCCTTTCCTGTCACGTTTAACGTTATCGGCAACGTAAGGATTAGTTAATTAAATGCATAAATTTCGTGCGCTGTGACACGGACGCCATACACGATGAATATTTGGATCGTTCTGCAATTGCATATAAGCACGCAAAATTTGCAAATTTGCAAAGTAAAATAATATCTCTCCTTATATTCTTAAACTACTTAAAATTACTGCGTATCGTTTGCATATAGTGCTACGTCATGCATTATTAAATGTACTACTATGTGATAGACTTCGGTGATATGGGAAACTCTAATATATTTTAATAACATAGTCACTTCTTTTGCTACATAAAATTGTATAATGTATAAAATATGAAATTTCTTTCTTTCTCTTTCTTTTTACATACACACGCATGCGCGCGTGCACATACATACACATATACACGTAATAATTTTTTATCAAGAAATTAAATTTCTATTTCTATTAATGTTTATGAAAGATAGATAAGAAAATGAGTAAACATTTTGTCTTCTATTAGAAACGATCGATAAAACTTGGTAAATTGGCGATGATGTGTCATTTATTGCGGAAAATGTACTTGGACAGCGCGATGCCTTCGCACGATTAAAAGACTTATTATCGGACTTGTACAGTCTTTCTGGTATCAGCAATCACTCTGCGACATGCGCGATCAACAACCTCGCCGCCGGCGTCTTTCATCAATCGCGTTTCATTGCGGGAACGTGCTTAAGTTAAATGAATAAGGATAAGATCGATGCGTTACAGTGCAGAATTTTCGATTACGGGGTTTCGTGACGTTATATAAACACATCTATATTATTTTATCAATACGTTCCCTATGACGAGGTTATTGTTAGCTCTCTGTAATTTTAAGTTTTCTAAGAAATCTGTAAAAAACTATAAAAAATTCTTATTGTCGATATTAAGCAAGACGTACAGAAAAAAATTTATGCCATAATAATAAATAATAAATAAAATTAAAATTTTTGTATTTGCGCATTGCACATGTCTCGTATTTTAACATACGTATTATATTTTAACATTGATCGTATATCAAGATATTAAAGAGAGAGAACCTTATTATTTAATAGATTACATAAAGAATCAATTAAATTTTTATTATGTATATTATTAAATCTGGTTTTTTTTTGTTTCAGGTAAGTTCATCCTGTGTCATTTTTCTCTGGGAATGATAAATATTTTTTGGGCCTAAACTTTATCGACAGTAAATCAGGTATAAACTTAATTGGTCATTTATATATACGAACCTAAATATCTTTTCATTTGACTTAATTGATCAATTAGGAAATTTTTATTAATGGAAGTCTACCACTCTTTGCGTTCTTTATCCTATCCACGATATTGCTTTATATTTAAAATCATAAATTAGAAAAAATATGGATTATAGGAGAAGTATGTAAAGAAAAGCAACTATTTTTTATTTAACTTTATTAAAAAACAAATTTTCACAATGAAACTATATTAAGATATTAAATGATTAATTTGAAGAATATATTAAATCTATGAATTGCAAGTTTTAAATATAAAATATTTGTGCAGCAATGACAGTTTGTTAACTTATATTATTTTTAAATATGAAACATAAGAGTTTGTTTTAAATGTGAAACGTAAGAGTAAGGAAGTTTAACAATGTCGCTAATATCAAATATATTGCTGCACTGAGACCTTGTCTATTCGTTTACTAACGAATTCGTTTACTAACAGAATGATATTTAGCAGTTATTTTTCTGAACCGAAATAAATAGCATACTTGCTATTTATTTCGGTTCAGAAAAATAACTGCTAAACGTCATTCTGACGTTGACTCGATGAGAAGGAAATGGCGAAGTAAACGGGATGGGGGAAGGGAGGCGCAAAACGACGATATGCACGGCCCGTTTACATACATTACGCTTTCAAAACGCTGTTCACGTAGACGAATCACCGTGATAGCCGGTGCGACGGGCGGATGAGTCGTACAATCGTACAGTCTACTATACCTGGCCGTCGCTGGTACACCCGTTCGCGCGCCAACACAGAGAGACATAAACTTCTCTACACAAATCCACACACGTATACACGCCGACGCGGCGGCGCGCGCGTGTATACACTGGCGTACGTAAGGATCCACGATTACATTTACAAACAGTTAAGGCCATTAGCGAGCACGCGAAACCTCGGGGTACTAATTTAATCCAGCTCGGTAATTGCGAAAGATTCTAATGGCCTTCGCCTCCTCGCCGCATTTCTTTCGCCGTCGACGTCGTTCTCGTCTATCTTGGCGCCGAAATTTTCATAATTTTCATCATCCCGGTGCGAGAGATTAGCCGCTCTCCCTCTTCTTCGCCCTTTCGGGCTTCGTTATATTACGTTCCTCCTCTTCGTTCATGCCTTCTTCCCCTGTTCCTCCCTCCCTTTCCGCGCGCACGTCGTTTTTCGCTTGTTGCCCGGAGCGGTAAATATTTTTCGCGTGGCAACGAACGGGAATATGGAAATCGAGTCTCTCGTTCTGGGTAAAAAAGATTTATTTCCGAGCTGGCGCATATTAATGCCGGTTCGCGCGCCGTGTTTCGCGCGTGTCGGTCACGTCGGCGCACGGGAGAAATTTACGTCGCGCGGACAGCCACAGCCCCGGCGATTTCGACGGAAATCACATCGGCACTTGCCCTCACGAAACCGCCACGGCTCTTCGACTTTTCACTTAGCGTGTCGGGTATCCGAGTATCCGAGTATCTGGGCGCCTTTGTGTATGCCTCTATAGCTGTAATTGTCTCGTGATTACGATTTTCGATGTATACAACCTCTCGTGTTCTGAGAATTGATACTTCCTGCTGCAAAGATGTGGCGGGAGAGGAAGAAGAAGACTTGAGTTTAATTGCAAATTTTCGATTCATATTTAGATAATGTATTCAAAATTGCCGCTAATAAAATTTTAAATCTTAAAAAGGATTTATAATTATTTATATCTCGATTAATTATACTGTATAATTGAGACAATTTCGATAGTGACATATGAAGTTTTTAACATTTTTATTATATAGAAAAATTATTTTTATATTAAAATTAATAATTATAATTATATAACTTTAATAATACAACTATAATTGTTATACAACATTTTTATAC